>JADRCH010009461.1:0-12473 GCA_019843965.1 Rhynchomys soricoides
AGAGAGAGACAGAGAGAGAGAGAGAGAGAGAGAGAGAGAGAGAGAGACCCTTACCAAGGTCTGGTAAGGGCTTTCTTGCTGACATGGCCATTAAATGGTGCAGGAAGTCACTTGGTGAGAGACAGGAAAACATGTGTGTGTGTGAGAGAGAGAGAGAGACAGAGAGAGAGAGAGAGAGAGAGAGAGAGAGAGAGAGAGAGGAGAGAGAGAGAGAGAGCACCACTAGTGTTCGATCATGGGAACTCTACTGCATGATCTTATCTAATTCTAGTCACCTTCCAGAGGCTGTACTTACCAACGCCATAGTAGGATAGTTTCTACCTTCTTAATACTTTATGATGGGGAATAAATTTCAACATGAGTTTCCAGATAGGAGTTTTGGAGGAGACAACTGTCTTTGACCATAGCAATAAGGCACACGGGTTTACTTATTCTGAGCCTTAATGCCACTTCACAAAATTCATGACCTCGATGATCTCCTCCATGTGTATTTGGAGAATCTTTGAACTTGACAAATATATTAAGAGATTGTCTAGAGCCAGAGAAATCGAAGTCAATTAATATAGTGATGACTTCTTAAAGAATCACCTCACCCATATTGCGAATAAACTCTACTTTACTTTAACTCAGGGCTTTCCTTTGCTTTCATTTTTTTTTTTCTTTTCATAGCTGTCATTGTTATGATGACTGGCTTGCAAGTGGATGAAAAAAATAGACCAAAGTTTTCAATTTTATTTAGAGGTATGTCTTAGTCAGGGTTCCTATTCCTGCACAAACATCATGACCAAGAAGCAAGTTGGAGAGGAAAGCTTATATTTCCACACTGCTGTTCATCACTAATGGAAGTCAGGACTGGAACTCAAGCAGGTCAGGAAGCAGGAGCTGATGCAGAGGTCATGGAGGGATGTTTCTAACTGGCTTGCTTGCTTCCCCTGGCTTGCTCAGCTGTCTTTCTTATAGAGCCCTAGACTACCAGCCCACAGATGGTACCACCCACAAGGGGCCCTCCCCCCTTGATCACTAATTGAGAAAATGCCTTACAGCTGGATCTCATGGAGGCATTTTCTCAACTGGAGCTCCTTTTTCTGTGATAACTTCAGCTCCGGTCAAATTGACACAAAACCAGCCAGTACAAGGTAGAACATTAGCTGTTTTTGGGGTGGGGGCAAACTATATTGCCTTTTAATTTGTATTTATTCTTACTAAAGTGACTTAGTAATTGACACTGGCAATATGACTTACTAGAAATATTATCCAAACATTTTTGCTAGGAGAACAATACAATACTTAGCTGCTCCTTCTCACTTTGCAACACATTATCTGTGACACCACTGTTACAGGAAATGAAATTTGGAGAAGTTTAAAAAGGCAGGGTAGAAGGGTAAATTATTGTATAGTAAATTTCTTGAAATGGAAATCTATGAAATAGTTTTAGAATAGAACTCAAATTATAATCAGGGAAAAACAAGTGTCAACAGCAAGTCTGAACCTTGGTTTCTCACTAGTTTGTTAAGATGAGTCACCATCATATCAAATCGAAATTATATGTAGGAAATCTAGTCAGTGAAGCTAAGACTGTACATTGATTTAGGAAAAACCATGCAAAGGTAATAAATTGAGATGGGCCTCCTACAATGCTGAGGGTCCTTGGAAAGCTGATGTTCAGTACATATTTGATGCTACTGATCTTTTAAACTGGGCAATTACTTGTTGTGAGGATTGCCCTTGTCATCTGATGCATTTTTCAACATTTCTGAACTGAATCCACCAGATGTCTATAGGAATCCTGTTGTCACCTTCGTTACAACAACCAAAATATCTCTAAATATTATTGTCATTAATGTAAGACATGCCAGCAGCCTCTGGTTGAGTACCAGTGATTTAGCACATAAAGGATATTACAGTATAATTAGAGAAATTATTTTAGTTTTAGTATCTTCACAAGCAAGCCAAGTCATAGTGTTGCAATCTGGGCATAAAGGAAGTTACCAAGTTCTTTCAAGGAGATGGCTTGATTCACTCTCCAAGTGATGCTGACTAGCCTTGGAGAAATAAGCACAGATAATGCTTTGACTGCTGTAGGACTGATATCATAAAATCCCATACCTGATTTACTGAGGGCTCAGTGGTGACTGTACATTTTTCTGAGATTCTCTGAACAACACAGACACAATAATTTCAGATGAGTCACTAAAATTACAGTTTAGGGAACACGAAGCACATTAAAAATACAATTTAAAGTCGACTCATGTTTTACTTTTCCATTTCAAATACCAAGTGAATTTATCCTTTTTCCACTTGCATTGATTTCTGTAAACTTGCTAGACTTAGTTTTAGTCATCTGCTGGGCTGAACAGCAGGGGGTATGACTGTCTAGGGTTGACTAGGCAGTTTTGAGTAGTTTTAAAATTTATGCTCAAAGAATGAACAATGATAGAAACCTGGACCACTGAAAACATTCACCTTATGAAAACTAAAAATAAAAGAAAATATACTTACTATTATATTGGACTCAGGGACATGATCTTAATTTCAAAAAGAAAACAACTTTTTACAGCTTACTATCATTGGGTTATAACATGGATGTAGGATGAACTTAGCCAATTTTAGTTAGAATAAGTCTTGTCCTTATGAATTTACTTAACAAATATATTTCTTACGAATTACTAGGTGATGTGGCAGAAACTTTCCTAATGAGAAACAACCAGTCAGTCGGATTCCCTATACTTCACACTACCAGCCTAATAAAGGAGGATTACACCTGAAACACTTGAGTGCTATTAAATGTTACAGACACCACAAAGGAAAGGGGGATCAGTTAAACGAAGCGGAGAAAGACATGGTGAATTCTATTGTATTCCTATTGACAGTGTGTCTCTCACTGTCCATAGCCAGCACAGAGGGCTACTAGTTAACAGTCTGTAAGGTTTGTATTTAGTCTCAATTCGCATTTGAATGTTGGAAAGGTCATTTTTAAACATTCTTTTCATTTGCATTTACTTCGTAAAGTTGTGTATACCTTTGTTCTTCGGTAATTTCTAAATTCAGCTCCTGTCTTCTCTTCTTTGTAACTACCCCAGATTTATATGACAGATGGACCCATTTGCTGGCCAAGGTCAGTGCGAAGAACCTACATTCTAAATTAAGGTCCCTTGTTTCATGTCCCTTATTAGACCTCCAGTGCGGGTTGACCTGCCTCCATCTCTTAACCCTGCCACCCAGCATTTCCTTACCTGCTTTGTTTTGGTTCTTATGTGACTCTGGCTATCTCCTCTCAGCCTTTATTTGTAAGCTACTCTTTTTTAAATTTATGTTTTAATATTTACTTTATATACATTTCAAATGTTTTCCCCTTTGGAAACCCCCTATTCCATTCCCCTACCCCTACCTCTATGAGGTGCTCCCCCACCCACTCATCCACTCTTCTCTTCCCTCTCTAGCATTCCCCTACACTGGGACATCTAACACCCTCAGGCCCAAGGGCCTCTTCTCCCACTGGTGGCCAACAAGGCCCTCCTCTGCCACATATGTGGCCAGCACCATGGGTCTCTCCATGTGTATTTTTTGGTTGGTGGTCCAGCCTCCGGGAGCTCCTGGGGTCTGGTCAATTGACATTGTTGCTCCCTCCATGGGGCTGCAAATCCCCTTAGCTCCTTCAGTCCCTTCTCCAACTCCTCCATCCAAAACCCCATGCTCAGTCCAATGGTTGGCTTTGGGCATCCACCTCTGTATTTGTCAGGCTCTGCCTAAGCCTCTCTGGAGACAGCTTATCATGCTTCCATCAGCAAGCACTTCCCAGCATCCACAAGAATGTCTGGGTTTGGTGGTATGGGATGTATCCCCAGGTGGGGGAGTCTCTGGATGGCCTTTCCTTGAGTCTCTGCTCCACACTTTGTCTCCATATTTCCTCCTGTGAGTATTTTGTTCACCCTTCTAAGAAGCACTGAAGCATCCACATTTTGGTCTTCCTTCTTCTTAGGCTTCATATGGTCTGTGAATTGAGTCTTGGGTATTCCGAACTTTTGGGCTCTTTATATTAGTGTCCCATCATTAGTGGGCTTTTGAGGGGCATGTCTTTTCTGGTTCCTTCTCCTTGCTCATTTTACCTGCTTCGTGCATCTCCTGGCTTAACTGCTGCCTCTGTGTTTGTGGCTCTCAAATTCTTCTACTTCACAATTGTTTATTGATTTACTTTTCTTTAATTTTTTTCCATTTGTTTTTTGTGAATTTTTAATATTTTGATATAGCTTACATATTAGGCATCTGGTCTGCTTGTAAGTCTGTGCTTGTTGCACATTTCTGGTGCCTCTGGAGTCCAGAAGAGAGCGTCGGATCATGTAGGACTGAAATTACAGACAGTAGTGAGCTAATGTTTACATGTTGAAAACATGCTGTGGAAGAATAACTGATGCTAACAGCCAAGCCATCTCTTCAGCACCTTCCTTATTTCTATTCTTAGGTATCTCATGGATAACTAGATAATTCTTGGAAATATGCATCACACTTAATAGATTGACATTCAAAACCATTCTTACTATGTACTCAGATTAAGCTGGGGGCTGGAGAGAAGGCTCAGCAGTCAAGAGAACAGGCTCTTCTTCTAGAGGTCCTGAGTCTAATTCCCAGCAACCACGTAGAGGCTCACAACCATCTGTAATGGGATCTGGTGTTGTCTTCAAGTGTACAGATATATGGGCAGACAGAACACTCATATACACAAAATACATAAACAGATATTTTAAAAAAGTAAACTAAGGCTCCTTGATGGAAGAGAGAGAGAGAGAGAGAAAGAGAGAGAGAGAGATTGAGCTAATAAACACTGGCCTATGGAGAAAACTGACTGCTTTCTTTGTGCCTCTGCATTACTATAAACTGTTTGTTTATCAAGGGAGTATTAATACTCTTTGTCTCCTGTTAAAGTTTTCTATGTCCTTTACTACCTTACCTTTCTGTGTGCTTAGTGGTTGGCACAGAAGAAGTGGTCAATAAATCCTTAGGAAATGCATGTATCTCCTATAAAGACCTTTCAGATCATAGCATACAACCATCTTCTTATTTTAAAATGCTTACACAATACTCTGTTCATCCAGGAGCTCTGAACAAGAGCTCCTTTTCTCTTCTTCTTACAGCCTTTAAAACCAGAGTGCCATGACGCAGCAGCCCATACTTAGAACCTCCTGTCTTAGCCTCCAAAGTGTTGAGAGGCCGTGTGCACCTCGACTCTTGGCATCTTCATGCTTTTAGAAGGATATGAGTAGCAGGTGCTTCTCCAAAGAAGAGTGAGTAAGAAGATTGAAGTCAGGTTAGGTTTATTTAATACCATCTGCGAATCTCCACACAGAGATATCACTATACACATTGGGAGGACTTTCTTACTAGCATTCTTTTCTATACATACATCTTTTCACAGAATCTATGTTTTAAAAATGATTTATGTAAAGATGTATATATCTGCTTACCTGTATGTTGAACCATATGTGTGCAGATGTCCACGGGATCCAGAAGAGGGCACTGGATCAGTTACAGGTGGTTATGGGCCATTTGGTTGTGAGTCTCCCAATGTGGGTCCTGGGAACCAAGTGGGGGTCCTCTGCTAAAACAGCTGGGTCCTAACAGCTGAGCTATCTCTTTGGCCCCAGATTTTATGCTTTTATGTCTTCCTTTTATTTAATATTCTATCGTTACTATTTCTACCTATGTTCTAATAACTTCTGACAACTACTTCATGTTCCATTACACTGTTTAGAACCCCTTTTTAAGCTTTTCAAATTTATGACTACTCTATCGTGGATACTTTTAAACTGTATAGACTTTTTTTCTGCTCTATCATGGATACTTTTAAATTGTATAGACTTTTTTTCTGAGATTTTCATGTGTATACCACAGATACTATATTTATATGTATACATATACATGTTGTCTTGGTTACTTTTCTATTGCTATGATGAAACACCATGACCAAAGGCAAATCGAGGGGAAAGGTTTATTTTACTTTATAGCCTATAGTCCTTTATGAGGAAAAATCAGGGTGGGAACTCAAGGGGAGAGCTGATGCAGAGGCTGTGGTGGAGTGGTGCTTACTGGCTTGCTCTTCATGGC
Organism: Rhynchomys soricoides; assembly: GCA_019843965.1. Classification (NCBI taxonomy): domain Eukaryota; kingdom Metazoa; phylum Chordata; class Mammalia; order Rodentia; family Muridae; genus Rhynchomys; species Rhynchomys soricoides. Next base: position 6,100 of record JADRCH010009461.1, read on the forward strand.
TTGCTCAGCCTGTTTTCTTATAGCACGCAGGATCACCAGCATAGAGATGGCACCTCTCACCTTGAGCTGAGTCCTTTGACATCGATCATCAATCAAAAAATTATGCTGCTTATTGACTTTCCCATCGGCCAATCTGATTGGGGCATTTCTCAATTGAGGTTCTTTCTTCTAAAATGACTGCAGCCTGTGTCTCGTTGACATCAAACTAGCCAGTACATATGTTAAAGGATAACACATATGGAAAACTTCATATTTTTATATACATAGCTATATTGCTAAATGCACTGCAGCTCTTATTTTATTAAATCCCTATAATAAATCTAAAAAATAGTTATTTATTTTCACTTATAAAGCAGGGCTTGAGGCTTAAAAAGGTTATGCAACTTGTTCAAGGAGATACAGTTGTCAGAGTAACATTACAAACAAGAGCTATCTGCCTCGGGTTACATATCTTGTCCTCAATGACTGGTTCCACCACCTCGTTAACTCTGCTACTCTACCAGGGCTGTGCTTATCAGGACTGTGGAATCATTTTTTAATTTCTCTTGTTTTTGTTTTTGGTGCCCAGGATCCAGCCTAGGGACGTGCATACGCTAAGCGATCGCACGCTCACAACCCCAGTTGAATCAAGTTTTATAACTAAAGAAACACTAGCTACTTACTTAGAAGAAGTCATAACTATGCACAGAGCACACACTTTCAGAATGTTCTATTTCTGTGCATTCTTTAGAAGGGGATTACTTATAATTATTTTTCAAGGTGGTGTCTATGTTACCTAGGCTCTTTTCAAACTGTGAGCCCAAGTGATTCTCCTGCGTCAGCCTCCTTTGTAATTGGAGCTACAGGTGTGCACCACTGTACCCAGCCTGGTAAAAAGGGACTCTTGTAGGATAATTTTTACAAATAAATATTTTCTGTTCTGATTTTGTTTGGTCTCACAAGCTCAAACTTTCTTTTTAGATTTACTGAAGCATACCAACCGGTTAAAATTTAGAATTTATAAATTTTAAGGGGACCAAATGTGAAATTTTGGCCAAATGTGCCTTTTATAAATAGACGTGATCCTTTCAAATATACCTCATGAAAGATTTTCTGTTCTTCTAAGATTAACGGAAATTGTTTGTCATTGTTGTTTTAAGACAGGATCTTGCTATGTAGCCAAGGATGGCCTTAAACTCATTTTGTATCCCATGTTTGTCTTGAATTTATGATCCTCCTGCTTCAACTTCCTGAATCCTGGGATTACAATGAAAGGCCATCACATTGGGTTTAAATTTAACATTTTACTTCTATTTAGTTGGTATTGTACGGAAATTACTTTAAGAATGAAAGTACTATGTGTGTGCATGCATATACACATATATGTGTTTTTGGATACATACATGTTTATGTGGGTATGTGTACATGTGTGCTTAGGTGTGTGTGCGTGTGTGTGTAAATGTGTAGAGTTCAGAGGTCATTGTTGGCTGTCTTCTCAAATTGCTCCCTCATAGTTTGAGACAGTGTGTCTCCCTAAACTGGAAGCTCATACATTCTACTATACTGGTTGACCAATCCACCTGTCTCAGCACTGAGAGCTATAAATTCCCTTTATATATAAAAGCACCTGGCCTTTCTGAGGATTCTGGGGATTAAAATTCCTGCTGTTTGTGTACCAGGAACTTTACAGATGAAGTCATCCTCTAATCCTGTGAAGGTACTTTTTTTTTTTTTTTTTTTATGTATAGAGATATTTTTGTTCTTATCTAAATAAAATTGTTTTTAGAAGATAAAATAAATTAATAAATACAAGAAAGACACAAGACATCTGTTTGTGTGTGGCTTTCTTAACCTCTGAGCCATCTCTCCAGCTGGATGTGGTTTTCTATGGAGGCCAGAGGAGGCTATTAGATCCTCTGGAGCTGGAGTTAGAGGCAGTTATGAGCTCCCTGGTATTGGCACATATAGGATAGGGGTGGAACTCTGGTTTTCTGCAAGAACATCAAGCACTCCTAAACACTGAGCAGTCTCTCCAGCACCCAAAATAACTTAATTGATCACTCTTGTTACAGTTCTCTTCCTCCAATAGCTTAACTTGGCCTGGATTTTACTATGCAATTTTTAATGTGCCCTGACTCCATCTCCATCATTTTGCATACCTTTAAAGAAAATTGTAATGGAAAAAATGGGAGTGGAAATGTTCCTGTCTTTCTTTCATTTGTGTCAGTGGGAAGCCTAGGACAAAGGATATAGCAGTTATCATTTGAGATTGCTACTGGATAGTTGTAAGCACAGTGGAAATAATTGAGTGATGCTCTTGGATTTCTTAGTACATGCGTTGTGGTTTTGTTACAAATACGATCTGAATTCGATGTTCTTTTCTAACATCAGATAAGGATGAAAGCAGCTAAGATATTTGGGAACTTGCATCTTGACCACACACTGCTGATAACTGAAGCTTTGCTCCTTTGATGTTCCTTGAGACATGTAAGTCTCGGAAAGATTACTGCTTGTTACTGTAATGTTGTGAACAAAGAAAATTGTCTCTTGTAAGGAAAATATCAAGGAGAGTTTTACCCGCCAGAAAGTCTACTCTTCAAAGGTGGAGAGCAGATGGCTTAAGAGTGTCTGAGATGCCTGTGAGCTCAATTCCTCAAGGAACAGATGACGATGTGAGGGCAATCATAACCGTACATAGTGTGACTGTCTGCTTTTTAGCAGGCACTTTCAAGGATCAGAGCATGGTTCACAAATTGCTGTGTGTGTTTCGGTCACTTGCAAAGTGTGCTAGATATATAGGTTCCTGTAAACGTTCTTCTTTAGCAGGTCTGAGGTGGAACCCAGGCATCTGTTTAGAGTTTTACAGATTCCACAAAAGCCACATTTTGTGAAAGTTCATGCAGGTGATGAAGGACTGATAGAGATCTGGGGAAGGTCCCAATGCTATTCCTTTGTTGGGAGAAAGTGGAATTTGAATTTCATTTTGGTGTTCTCATGCAGGTGTCTAAAGTGCCTATCGGTCCTACCTTCTTATGAACTTTCTTTCCCACTTCTGAAGTCTACAAGAATGAGGGAAGCTTCTCGTACAGAAAACACATAGCTAGCATTGTGGTGCTATGAGATCAAAGTGAGAGGAGACCTCAGAAAGTGACCTCACCTTTCTAAATTGTTGGGTTGATCATTTTTAATATTTCCATAACGGGGATTCATTGAGGCTTATGGTTATCTAGTTTGGCTTGACCTAATAATTACAGAGCTCACCCATATACTAAGAAGAAATTTGTGTATCACATCATCTAGTTTCCACCACAGTATATACATGTTTTCTAGATTTTTATACTCAATCTTTGCTAAAAGACCACAGATGGTATGTCACAGATTTTTTTTTTAAGGTAACGCTTAATCAAATAATTGAAATACTGCTCGAAAGTCAGACAGGAAGATTCCAAGTCTTCTTCCAAAATGAAGGTTGTCTTGATGCTGTGTGTTCAAGTGACAAAGTGACATTCATGTGAGCTCTGGACTACACATTACAAATACATCTCATTCACAATCTAGATTTCATAGCCACAATTACCATGAAGAATCAAAATCTTTGTCTGTATGTGAATTCTTTCAGTCTTTCTTCATCAAATTAAAGTGAATGGAAATAAATGTCCTTTAACATGATTTGCTGTCCTAAAACAGCTAGATATTTAAAAACGTAGAAACTAACATTGCCCAAAAATGTCTTCTTATGAATCTGAAACACTTCCCTTCTTTTGGGAAGCCGCCTCACATTCACAGCATTTGACCACTCTTTCCACTTTTTGTTCAACAAAATGTTAGATTTTGGGCTGGAGAGATAGATGGCTCAGCGGTTAAGAGCAGTGACTGCTTTTCCAGAGGTTCTGAGTTCAATTCCCAGCAACCACATGGTGGCTCACAACCATCTATAATGGGATCTGATGTGTATGTCTGAAGACATTGACAGAGTCTTTAAAAAACTTAGATTTCATATTACTCTAATCACCTCTGAGTTATTTTACATGTGCACTTTTTTGTGTATAGGATCCTAAGAACACATAACAAGCCTTTAATTTCATTTGTTCTGTTTATTTGGGGAGAAATTTTTGATTGTTGTTCAAAATGTGTATGTATGTGAGACTGGATCTCTACGTCGGTTGGCTTATACTCAGACTTGTAATCCTTCCGCCTCGGTCCCCAAAGGCTAAAACTACAGGCAAGTGCTACCATGCCTGGCTTTATGGAAAACTGTGAGGGCGGAGCAGGCTATTTTTGCTTCTACACCTCTATTGTCAAATGTCCAACACATTTGCCATTTGAGTCAAAGAAGCAAGTGCTGTGAGGCAAGTGCTGTCACTGGGGAAAGACAGACCGAATGACTCATCGTTTTCTGAAACTCGAAAGTAGTAGAAACAGTAGAATCAATGACTGTTAGCCTCATTATGGCAAAGAGGATTGAGTTCAGGAGACAGTGTTGGCTGGGTGATTTATGAGCAACAGTCATGATACGCACAGGAAGGGAGAACTATGAGAATAGGTTAGGATGCCTACATGTTGAGCTCTACTAGCTCTGACAACACTCATTTTTGTCCTTCCTGAAGCTAAGCTGTGGGGGGGTATATTCTCCCCCAGTATTTACAGGACTTGTAGGGGTCCACAAGCTTTCTTTGACGGCTACTTCCGTTGTTACTTTTGGGTGTGTGTTCATATTCTTGGCACAGGTATTTTTAAAGCAGTCTTAAAAGCCATGATTTAAGTGTGCTGGAATGTCTAGCTTGGTGGAACTGTATGAACCAGGGCTTTGTAGACTTACTACCAAAATTGGAATTTCCACTTCCCAGAAAGCATTTTGAATTATTTGAAGCTTTATTCTCTTATACAAAATTTCTTTTTCCCATAGTGAGCTTTAGTTGCTAAGTACCAACAAGTACTTTAATTAAAGTAATTTGACTAAATAAAAGTTTACATCTTTTAAATTTGTTAGCCCTTGAACAAGTCAGTTTCTGTAGCCTACTCCCTGTTTGTAAAGGGACCTGAGTGACACAGATTGATGGCCTGAGAAGCACACTCCATAGGTAACCTTTAAGAATATTGCTGTGTTAGCAAAATTGAGAATATTTTCCCAGGTTTTAAGCATCCTCTTTCTTCCAAGGCCTGAACTTCTAGGTTTGGAGAGATCCTTGCACGATTAAAATGTTGTTTGTGCAGTAACAGCCCTAGCTAATAAGTGCTTTGGGGAAATCCAATGCCATTTTAAAGAATTTCTGAGATTCAGCCCTTAGACCAGTGTTTTTCAGCCTATGCATCATCACCCCTAGGGGGTGTTGAACAAGCCTTTCGCAAGGTCACCTAAGACCATCTGTATATCAGATATTTATGTTATGATTCATAACACTGACAAAATTACAGTTATGAATAATTTTATGGTCGGGGGGGTCACCACAACATGTGGAACCATATTAAAGGGTTACACACAGGGTTAGGAAAATTGAGACCTTAAAATCTCCTTAGACTTTGGAGAATTAATTATTCTTTTCTCTAATTGGTTAAGTAAAATGTACACATCCCTATTTAAAAGGACTATATACAACTGGGAAACCCAAAAGCTTCTTGACAAAGCTGTCATACCAACTCCAGGATCCAAGAGGAAACAGGACCCTAGTTTTCAGAAAGAGAACTCACTAAGGGAGAGCTTGCAAAAGCCACAAAATGATTGAAAGCTGGGCGGGACAGTCAAATGAGACGTTTGCGTACTCCCATAGTTCTGGAAAGGAAAATAGGGAGTGAACAGCTGTCAAGTAGGAAGGAGGAAGGAGGAAGGAGGAAGGAGGAAGGAGGAAGGAGGAAGGAGGAAGGAGGAAAATGAGTTTGGCTCACCTGAGTCAATTTCCCATCTATAAGGGAGAAAATTAGTTCTGCAAATGTCTATCTATGGGAGAGCGTGACACATCCTAGAGCTGCGGTAAGGAGGTGATGGGGCATTAGCTTTTTCTTTGGAACTACTTATAGAACAACTTGGAAAAATGACTATGTATACACGTAGTTAGGTTAGCACCCAGACAGCTAGGAATACAGTGGTGAGACATAAGTCTTCTCTTTGTAATCTTGTGCACATCGTGACTGGAAATATTACCAAAACATACACATGCTCATAAACACACACACACACACAAGACTCCCCCACATGTACACACTTCTAACCCCCCCATGTACTACACGCACACACACACCACATACACACTACACACACACACATATGCATACACTCCACACACAAAAACACATACATCCGCACACATATACAACAGTACGTCCCCTACTCCACACACTGAACATTCTACCTCTTATATCTATGTGCACAGAGCACCAACATATACATATATACACTA
>JADRCH010009467.1:0-13053 GCA_019843965.1 Rhynchomys soricoides
AGTAAGTACCATGGGGCCCCTTAGATACTCCAAGATGGTCACCTTAAGCTCAGATGAAGTGGGAGCTTTTCTTTTTTCTTTTTTTTTTTTGGAGATAGGATCTCCTAATGCAGCAGCTGCTGGCCTCTAATCCTCCTGTCTCAGTTTCCTGTCTGTTGAAACTATAGGCTTGTACCACCAAGCCCTAGTTGGTATTTTAAATTCTCTGTGTGTAAGACAGTCTCACTTTAATGCCCTCAAACTATCTGTAGTCCTCCAGCCTCAGCCCGAGTGTTGGAGTTAAAGTTGTGTGTCGCCGGACAGTGGTGGTGCACGCCTTTAACCCCAGCACTTGGGAGGCAGAGGCAGGTGGATTTCTGAGTTCGAGGCCAGCCTGATCTACAGAGAGAGTTCCAGGACAGCCAGGGCTACACAGAGAAGCCCTGTCTCAAAAAACCAAAAGAATAAATAAATAAATAAATAAATAAATAAAATAAAGTTGTGTGTCATTGGGCCAAGCTAAGACTTTAAATACTTTTAATTTTAAAATTTAGAAATACGGAGCAGAATTCAGTGCTATAGGCAGATCTCTGTTAGTTTGAGATCAGACTACTTTACATAGTTTGTTCCAGGACAGCCAGGGGTGATGTAGTGAGATCCTGTCTTAAAAATAAGTAAAGAAATAAGAAAATAAATTTTGCAGATGGTCACATCAGGGTGTTGTCTAGAAACTTGAGTTTTCAACACTACCCATTCTTGCTCACTAATCCAGTTTGTTGTTTTAGGGGCGTGTGTGTGTGTGTGTGTGTGTGTGTGTGTGTATGTGTTTATGTACATGGAAGTCAGAAGAGAGAGTATCAGAGTCTTCTACTTATTCACCATTGCCCCGGCCTGCAGGGGTTCAGTGGGAACCTGGGGAGGGGGCGAAAGAATGGGGGACAGGAGACAAGGAGAGCAAGTCTATATTCTGATCAAGCTCTTGAAGTTTATTTCAGGATTTCAGCTTAAAAAGACAGGCAGTCGGGAAGGTTACACATGGCCCAAGGCCAACCCACTACCTTAGTTGGTTTTCAGGAAATACCAGACGTTCTTTAAATTCCTGGGACCCAAGCAATTCCTGGACCCGAGACCACAAACTTGCCCTGTCCTTTCTAACCTTGCACCTTAACTGACTAAGCTTCACAGAATAGTGGGTAATTTCATGTGTTTGGCTCTCTGCATCTCACGGGTTTGGCTCCCGACACACCTTTGGTTGGTTGGTTGGTTTGTTTGTTTGTTTGTTTTGTTTGTTTTTTCTCTGTATTTTTTTCGAGACAGGGTTTCTCTGTATAGCTCTGGCTGTCCTGGAACTCACTCTGTAGACCAGGCTGGCCTCGAACTCAGAAATCCGCCTGCCTCTGCCTCCCAAGTGCTGGGATTAAAGGCGTGCACCACCACTGCCCAGCACACCTTTGGTTGTTAATGTTCATCCTGGAATCCGGACTCCAGTGACAGACTTAAACTCTGGTCCTGATGATTCCACACCAAATGCTGTTAACTGCTGAGCCATTTGCTTCAGTCTGAGTCCCTCCTTGCTCTCACATGTGACTCTTCTTTCATGTCCCTGTCCTACCTGCACCCACTCATGAGTGGTTTGGACTTTCACGTGTTCCATAGACTGCTTGCCCATTCATTATATTTGTTTCTGTTTGTTCTTTTGGAGGGGAGCTGAAATGATCCCTCCATATAACCCAAGCCTGTCAGCTTCTTTTTATTTAGTGTGCCTGTGTCTGTGCACACACACTTATCTGTGTGAGTTTGCATGCACGGCACCCACAGAGGTCATAAGAGAAAATAAAATCCCCTGAGACTGGAGCTACGGGTGGTTGTGAGCCACCATATGGCTGCTAGGAGCCTAACCAAGGTCTTCTGCAGGGTCAGCAAGTGCTTTTAACCACTGAGCAATCTCTCCAGCCCCCTAAGTTACATTCTTGATCCCTTTTGTTTGTTTTGTTTTGTTAGACAGGGTTTCTCGCCTGGCAGTAGTGGTGCATGCCTTTAATCCCAGCACTTGGGAAGCAGAGGCAGGTGTATCTGTGAGTTCAAGGCCAGCCTGGTCTACAAAGCAGTTCCAGGACAGTTAAGGCTACATAAAGAAACCCTGTCTCAAAAAGCCTAAAAAAAAAAAAATAGGAAAGAAAAGAAAACAGTCTGAACAAGCCATAAAGAGAAAGCTAGTAAGCAGTACCCCTCTATGGCCTCAGCATCAGCTCCTTTCCAGAGCCCTGGGTGGTTTGAGCTCCTGCCTTGGGCTTCCCTTAATGAATTGTGATTCAGGTTGTGAAAGCCAAATCTGTACCTTCCTAAGCTGCTTTTGGCCATTGGGATGGTTTGAATGAAAATGGCCCCCAACGGCTCTTAGGGAGTGGCACCATTAGGAAGTGTGGGCTTGTTGGAATAGGTGTGCTCTTGTCAAAGAAAGCATATCACTGGGGGAGGGCTTTAAGGTTCAGAAGCTCAAGCCAAGCCCAGTGTCATCTTTTCCTGTTGCCTGCCTATCCTGATGCAGAATTCTCAACTACCTCTCCTGTATCATGTCTGCCTTTGCCTTAACCGTTGAACTGTAAGCCAGCACCAATGAAATGTTTTCTTTTATAAGAGTTACCATGGTCAATAGAAATTCTAAGACAGTCACAGTGTTTCATCACAGCAATAATAACCTAATTCAGTTTTTGCCTAGCATACACAAAGCTCCACAGTACTGCATAAATTGTGCGGTGGCACATGCCTGGATGGAACCAGCAGTCCCTTCTTCAGTGACAAGTTCATGAAGGAGTGGACTGGGGATGAGAAAAATAAAAAAGACAGAAAAACAGGGACCAGGAGGTCTTACATAAGCTGGTGGCTTAGGACAAGCAAGCTTATTAAGAAGTATAGTATCTTATTCATAGTCTTCAGGGGGAAATGGGACAGAGTCAGCAGAAAACTGTCCTACAATGGGACAAAGTCAGCAGGAAGCTAATTAAGCAGTGTTTTATAAAAGCAACACAGGATTATCTCAAGTGTGGGACTGATAAGCAAAACCCCTCAGGGGGCAAGAATTGGGTTCCCAGGATCCAAAATGACAGCTCCCTCAAGGCCCTGGCCCCAAGCCATTATTGGCTTTGCTAAGTCTGTCCCTGGTTTTAGGTGAGGAGCTACATTTGTTTCCATACATCAGAGCTTCAGGAAAAGCTTTGGATTGTCCTGGCTCCCCACACATGACTATGAGGGTCAGGCTTTCAAGGTCATCTTGGCAACCTTGGAGTCAACCAAGGATACACGGGCTGATCAAAAAAAATTTTTTTTCTAAAGCAATAAATTAAACCACTATGACCCTAAAAAGAGAGAGAATGTTAATGCTCACAAGAATACAAAGATCAAAGGCCTGGAGAAGTGGTTCAGAAGTTAAGAGCACTGGATGCTTTTGCAGAGGACACAGGTTCCATTTCCAGCTTCTACATGGTGGCTCACAACTGTTCATAAATTCAGTTCCAGGGATCTGGTGCCCATTTCTGCCCTGATGGGCCCCAGACATGCATGTGGCACACTTGACACACATGCAGCCAAGCACTCATAAAACAGATAACTCTAATTAAAATATTTATTTTTTAAAGGAGAGTAAGTGTACCCAATGAAAAGATATCAGGGTTTTTTTGTTTGTTTGTTGTTTTGTTTCCTGCTTTTTGTTTTTTCAGACTATTTTAACAACTTCATGAAAACATATTTTTAAAAATTTATGAGAAACATCTTTTCTTATTTACTATTTATTTAAATACTTATCAATATAAGGTCTTCCTATGTAACCCTGGCTGGTTAGGGGTTCACTGTGTAGGGCAGACTTGCCTCCAACTTGCAGCAATCCTCTTGTCTCTGTTTTCTAAGTACTGGGATTTTAGGCATATGTCACCACAGTTAGCTTGGTTTTTGTTTTGTTTTTGGAAATGGTATCTTGCAGCCTAGGCTAGCCATGAGCAAGCCTTTTGCTCTCACGTTCCATGTATACCACCACAACTACCTAAAAATATATTCTCTCTACCAGACATGCAAAGAATATCAGAAATCAGTTGTTTTAATGAAATGGGGGGGGGGACTCATGTTAATATATACAGGACTAATTCTGATTTAGGCGTGGTAGCACTCACATGTGATCCTAGTACTAGGTAAGCTGTGGTAAAAGGATTAAAGTCCAATGTTAACTTGGGTAAGCAGTCAGACTCTGTCCAAAATACACAAAGATAACTTGGAGCAAATATTTGCCACAAATAATGCAAGGTTTTTTTGGATGTCTCTGGCTGTCCTAGAACTCACTCTGTAGACCAGGTTGGCTTCGAACTCACAGAGCCCACCTGCCTCTGCCTTTCTAGTACTGGAATTAAAGGCTTACACCACTACCACCAGGCTGAACAATCTCTTAAAAAAACAAACTAGGGCTGGAGAGATGGCTCAGCAGTTAAGAGTGCTGACTTCTCTTTCTAGAGGTCCTGAGTTCAATTCCCAGCAACCACATGGTGGCTCACAACCATCTGTAATGGGATCTGATGCCCTCTTCTGGTGTGTCTGAAGACAGCTACAGTGTATGTGTGTGTGTGTATATAAATATATATATATATATATTATAAATGATTCTTTTTTAAAAAAGAAAAGGAAAAGAAACAGAGCCATTACAATCATGAATGAACAGTCACCTTGGTTCCAAACCATGGGCTAGCTGGATACAGCTGTTCACCGACAGTGTGGTTACACTTCTTTTTTTGGGGGGGGGGGGGATTTGGGGGGGGGTAGGGGAGAGTTGGCCTCGAGCTCATCCACCCACACCTGGCCTTGGGCGGAGGGCTGTGCCACAACCCCAGTAGGAGTTTCCCTGCCCACCGTTCAACACTAAGGCACTTAGAGCACTTTTGGGTCCTGACCTACAGAGAACACTTCCCAGAGACCTCAGCATTCTGTAGCCTGTGGTTCTTGGAGTCACTCTCAGGGGCATTTCTAGTTCCAGTATTTCTGAGGCCAGGGGTAGAGGGTAGGAGGTAGGGTGGAGGGTGGGGACATTCAATCCTGTCAATCAGTTCACAGGAGTACTCCTACTTCCTGACAGTACAGACCTTATTTCCAGAGGCCCTGATGATGAGGACAGTAGATAAAAATAGGTCCAGGGCAGAGACCCCTAAACAGCTGTTCTGTTCTTGTGCTTAGCCAGAAATGCCATGGGTCCTGACTTGGCTGGAGTCCAAAAATGCTAGAGTAACATTCTGGTTTCTGGGCTGTGTTTGTCTTGTCTTCTTCGCCTAAACTAGCATTTCTACCCAGAGGCAATGTATGAGAATATGACAACTTCCAGTCCCCACACTGATCCCTTCTGGTGGACACCTTTAAAATTGGGTCTCTAGGGTTTCACTGCTTATACCAATTCCCAAATTTTAGCCCATCTCCTAAATGATTTTACATTTGAAACTTTGTTTTTTCAAGACAGGGTTTCTCTGTGTAGCCCTGGCTGTCCTGGAACTCACTCTGTAGACCAGGCTGGCCTTGAACTTGAAATCCACCTGCCTCTGCCTCCAAGTGCTGGGATCAAAGGCGTGCGCCACCACTGCCCGGCACATTCGAAACTCTTGACAGGGGAATGTTCTTTTTTTTTTTTTCCTATTAATTTATTTATTCACTCACTTTACATCCCATTGCAGCCCCACCTCTACTTCCAGTCCCCCCCCCCCCATGCAGCTCCTCCCCCTATATACCCTTTACCCTACTCCTCTGAGAAAGGGAATGTCCCCCCGGGTACTAACCCACCTGGCACCTCAAATCACTGCAGTACTAAACACATGCTTTCCCACTGGGGCCAGATAAGGGAGCCCAGTTAGGAGAACAGATCCACACGAAGGCAACAGAGTGAGGGTAAGCCCCCTCTCCAGTTGTTGGAAGGCTGAGCTGCACATTTGCTGCAGGGGCCTAGTCCAGCCCATGCTTGCTCTTTGAATGGTTCAGTGTCTGGGAGCCCCAAAGGGTCCAGGTTGACTCCGTTGATCATCTTGGGGAGTCCATATCCTCTCCTGGTTTCTCATCCTCCCTCCACAAGACCTCAGGAATGAGGGCCTTGACAAGAGAATGTTACAATAGCATTCGCTGCCACTGAGGCTTTAGTCCCCACCTGCCCTTTTCCTCATGTCCTGGCTAGTTTTATTTCAACTTGACACAAGCAGGAGCCTCCATTGAGAAGCTGCTCCTACAAACTCCAGCTGTAGGAAAGCCTGTAGTAGAACTTTGTCTAACTAGTAATCGACGTGGGGGGACACTACCCCATTGTAAGTGGGGCCCATTTCTGGGCTGGTGGTCCTGAGTTCTCAAGCTAAACAAGCCATGAGGAGTAAGCACCCCTCCACGGAGTCTGTGTGAACTTCTGCAGCCAGGCCCTGCTCTGTTTAAGTTCCTGTCCTGACTTCCTACTAAGATGGACTATGATATGTAAGCCCAATAAAGCCTTTCTTCTCCATTTTGCATTTGGTCATGGTGTTTCATCAATAGAAACAGTAACCTAACCCTAAAACACCTAGCAACACCAGAAGGGTGCACATCAGCTTTGTCACTCTTTTGTGCTTTAAAATAACATAGAAAGGCCGAAGAGATGGCTCAGAGATGGCTCGGTGGTTAAGAGTACATGCTGCTCTTGCAGAGGACCTGAGTTCAATTCCCAGCACTTACACCAGGTGGCTCACAACTCCAAGGGGATGCCTCTCATCTCTGTGGGTACTTACACTCACATGTAACTACCTAAGCACATGCATGCACATAATAAACACAGTGAAGAGTTGGCCATATCAGTGGAAGCCTTTAATCCCAGAATTTGGGAGGCAGAAGTAAGCAGATCTCTGAGTGCAAGACCAGCCTAGTCTATGTAGTTTCTTACCAGCCAGGACTACACTCAAAGACCCAGTCTCATCCTCCTGACCCCCAATTTTCCAGGGACACTCCTCTCCCAGTCTCTTCCAGTTCACCTTTGCCTTAGTCCACTGCCCCCTCAACCTTCGTCAGATCGTGCATCCACAGTCCTCCCATGCACATCCCCTTGACAACAATTAACAAGGCGTCTGTCATCTATATTGGGTATCCTACCCTGACCCAAGCCCTGTCCCTTCAGTGGCCACAAAAGACCCAGAGTTGCAATCAGCACTCTCTTCTCTTCACTGGATTGGCTTTAAAGCTGGTCCCTGGCCCCATTCCCTTCACCGTGGGCTGACAGGGACAGCTCAAGGTAGAAGGTCCTTGGCAGAGAACTCTGTAGCAGGGTGGAGTAGAGAGCAGTACTGAACAGCTGCATTCATCTATTTAAATCCACACAGACTTTTGTATACATATTCAAGTTTATTCTCTACTACTGGGCCATGGGCATCTGGAACCCTGACAACTCTGTGAAGATGTCTAATGTCGTTTTCCACTCTTTTGGATAGCCTTCCAGTTGGCTAGGTGGTCAGAGCTTCCAGGTTCCTTCACACACAGCCTGGTACATGTCTGGCATCAGACTCCGGAAGGTCTGGGACTTGGTGTCCAGTATGTAGAGGGGGTCAGCAATGATCCCCACATCAAAACCCTCACGCTCTAGCCGTGACTTTACTAGCTTGTAGGTGTTTGTGATCTCCAGGGACTCCTGCAAAGTAGTAATTATGACCCCTGAATGTGACACCAATGCCCTTACCCACCTACTCCTGCTGCCGCTCACTTACCTGGATACGGATGAAATGAGGTGTGGCATAGGCAGGGAGGCAGGATTGGACGTGCTGGTATAGCTTCTGCCCATCAAAAGTCTTCCCAGGAGCCAGTTTCACAGCAGCCATGCCAACCTTACCCTCACACCCTGAAAAGCACACTGGTCACTCTGAGCTGGCCTATCTCTGCTTACTGGCTGTGCAACTGGACATAACTTTTAACTTCTCTGTATCCCAAAAGTGCTCTTAATTTGTAACGACAAACCCTCCACACACAAAGGTGCAAGATGTATAAAGTCAGGGGAACTCTCCATACCTGGCACAGGCACACCATAGACATTGACTTCCTCTAGGAAGTCTAGTCTAGACAACACACCTTCCACCTCTCTAGTGGATACATTTTCGCCCTTCCACCTGAAAGGAGAGAAGCCACGCCCTAGGACAGGAATGCTCCGCCCCCTGAAAGGGATGCTATCCTCCCTCAGAGAGATCCCAGCCCCAGGAAAGGGATGGTCCATCCCTGGGAAGAGAGGGCCCCATCCGTCCCTAGGGAGGTAGGACACCCCAGAAGCCCTGCCCACCCAACCCACCCATGCCTGACCGGAAGGTATCACCAAGACGGTCTCGGAAGTAGAAGAAGCCTTCCTGGTCCAAGGCCAGCACATCCCCAGAATTGTAGTACAGGTCTCCTACGCGCCGTACGTTCGCAACCAGTTTCCGCTTGTTCTCATCCTGGGAACCACGGTAGCCCAGGAAGGGTTGGGTCTTTACAATCTTGGTCAAAAGAAGTCCCGGCTTTCCTGGAGGTATAAATTGAAAATAAGTCCTAAATGAGAACCCCACCATCTCTTGAGGCAGCCCTCCCGCTAGAGGTTTCTCACTCTGGACTTGGTCACCCAGCCAAAGGTAGAATTAAGATGTACTTTATTTTATAAGCCGATACTTCAGCAGTTCAGAACACTGGCTGTTGTTCCAGAAGATTTAAAGTTCGATTCCCACCATCCACATCGTGGCTGACAATCACCTGTAGCTCTACTTCGAGGGCATTCGCCACCATCTTCTCCCTTCCCCAGGCACCAAGCACACACCAGGTGCACATACATAAATGCAGGCAAACACTCGTATACATAAAATAAAAAATTTAAAGATACGTCGATGGGAGACACTCAGACTTAAGGCGAGAGAAACCAAGACACCAGGAAGACAGAGAAACTCGGGAAATCAAATAGTTCTGAAGAGAGAGAGAGAAAGTAGTAGCATCAGGGTGTTCGTGAGAAAGCAAAGCAAGGATAGGAACTGGCAAGTGGGGGATTGGAAGAAAGGCACACCTGAGCCCTTGCAAAACCCCCAGGAGAGAAAGTACAGGAAGGGATTACTATCTAGGAGCTTATGGCCCCTACAGAAAGCTCAAGAAAACCAACAGACACACATCAATGCAGTAGACTAGAGTAAGATTGAAATGGGAGTCTAGCAGAGCCAAAATCCTCTAAGGCAGAGGTCCTCAGGTGATGATCAGATAGGCTTAAAGTTTAAGGTGATGGTTGCAGAAACCACCACCTATCACCAATATTAAGACTTTGGACTGCAGGGTGGTGGCACACTCCTGTAATCCTAGCATTTGGGAAGTGGAGGCAGGAGAATTAAGACCAGCTTGGGCTATATGAAATATTATACCCAAAAATCTGAAGAAAAAAAGTAATAAAATGACTTTGGGCAGCTTGTTCCAGCCAAGGAAGTGAAAGTGACTACCCCTCACACAGTCAAAGAAGGTTTACTGACTTCCTTACCTGGCTCCACAGGGATGCAAAACCCCTGTTTGTCCCTCACAGGCTCTGCCGTCTCTACATCATACTGTACAAGCTCATGGTGAATCAGCATCTGGGATAGAAGGTGGGAAGCATTGGCAGAGTACCAGGGGTTCAGTCTCAGGACCACCATCACACCGGAAGTCCCGCCCACTCACTCGAAGGAAGCAGCTGGTCTTGCCCACAGCCCCGCAGTGCTCCACATAGTTCATGAAGCCCACATTGCCCTCTGTGGAGCCGTAGAATTCCCAGATCCGAATGGGACCAAAGCGTTGCTGGAAGTTTTTCCACACATTTGCCCGAAGTCCATTGCCCATTGCCAAGCGCACTCTATGCATCTTGTCTTCTGGTTGCTGCAGGGACAATCCAAGAAGGGTTAGAAGGTGGGATCCTGGGGGGTATGGCTAGGAACTCGTTCTGAAGAAGGTAGTTTGGGTGTTAATTGGGAATTACCTGGGAGGTGGTGGTGAGACCTATACTTAGAGAATCTACCTGTGGTACTTTTTGTTTGTTTGTTTGTTTTGTTTTTTTTCGAGACAGGGTTTCTCTGTGTAGCCCTGGCTGTCCTGGAACTCACTCTGTAGACCAGGCTGGCCTTGAACTCAGAAATCCGCCTTCCTCTGCCTCCCAAGTGCTGGGATTAAAGGCGTGCAACACCACTGCCCTGCTTACCTGTGGTACTTAAGAACAGTTAGACATGGGTGTTAGGCATGCCTATAATCTCTGCACTTAGGAAACGGACACAGAAGCCGGGCATTTGAGTTCCAGGACAGCCAGGGCTACACAGAGAAACCCTGTCTTGAAAACCAAAAAGAAAAAAAAAAGAAAAAAAAGAACCACATAGCCAGTTTGGACTATACAGGGAGAACCCTATAGAAAAAAAAATTACTGGAGTCTTTACCTAAAGTATCCCTGCAGACATTATAGAGAAGTTTTGCCTAGAGAAAGATGCTTGGAGTAGCTTGTATCTGCAGAGTTACTTAGCTAGGAGGAACTGGAGTATCCAGGCCAGCCTATAAAATTACACCACCAATACCAGGATGGGTCTTCCATACCTCTCACATGCATGCCACAGGCTAATCTAACCTACACAATCCTTCATTGAGACTCTCCACAGATGACTCTAGATTGTGCCACAATGACAAAGGAAGGTGATCTTAAATGTCAGGCATTTAGTCTGATCACAAGTCTGACACTACTTGGCGTAGGAGAGTTGTTACTTGAAGGCATTATCTATAAACATTTCTGTTGGGTGGTGACCTTCAGTTTATATGTGAACTGGGGAATGACTTGAAACCTTATCTGGAAGTGTTACCTGTGGAACGCACCTTCCTGGGAAGGAGTTTCACAGGGCTTTTGATTTGAAACTGAAGGGGTAGGGAGAGACTGGGGGAGAGAGTGTATTGCCTAGAGACAGTTTCCTAGGGACCACAGCTCACTGTGCTATAAGAATAAAAGCATCTCTCATCTCGTGTGTTTATCCTGAGCCACGTTGTTCTAGGTCAATTCATTTCATGTTTACAGCGTCCCCTTCAGGTAGGAGGGGTTTTTTTTGTTTTTGTTTTTTTGTTTTTTGTTTTTTTTTTTTTTAAAGTAGTTGTATTTGTAAACTGAGATCAAGGGCTGGGTAAGGTCCAGATTGGAACTGTTCTTATCTATATTTTCCAAATGAAGTCACTGAAACTGGACAAGGTACAATCACCTGTTGTGATAGTTTGTCATCATAACAGAATCTATAGTCACCTGTGAAGGGAGTCTCAGTAAAGGAATGTGTGGGTTAGATTGGCCTGTGGCATGCCTGTGACAGACTGATTTTGGAAGACCCACCGTGGGTGTGGGTAGTGTCATTTTATAGGCTGGACTGAGTGAAGGAGAATCATCAAAGTGGGTATTAGCATGCACGAATTGGTTCACTACTTGAGGCTATGCATGTGGTATATGATGAGCTTCTTTAAATTCTTGCTCCCCTGACTTCAACACAATGAGGCACTGCAACAAAGGATTGTGAGCTAAACAAAACCTTTACTCCTTAGGTTGTTTTTGTATTTTACAACAAAAGGAATCTAACACATACCAGCCCAGGTGACTAACCATCAAAGCTGCCCACTAGAAAATGTGGAGAGTGTTTAGAACTTGTCCTATGAGACTCTGTCTTGATACAGTCTCAGTATAGCCCAGGCTAACCCAGGCTAACATTCAACTTCTGTATAGCCAAGAGGTGACCTTGCTTGAGACCCATAGCTGAGTCTTTTTGTCTTCGATGTCGGGTCTCACATATGCTAAGCCTATATTCTATTTCTGAGTCAGTGTCTTCACTCCTTACCTAAATCTTTATCTGATAACTTTGGAAAGTCATCTGGAGTTCCATGCCTATGGGTTTCACTTTGAAGAGTTAATTTTAGAGCCTTACCTCAGGGATATTACACAAGTATCGCAGGACTTCGCCCACATACAGGATCACTGTCACACCATGCTGCCGGCACTCAGCCCAGAATCGGGAGGCAGAGAACTTGGGGGCCAGGACACAGGTGGCTCCTGGTAGGGAAAAAAATGGATGATTATGTTCCATGTTGCTGTGAGAAGCTATGTGACTGTGGAATTTCAAATGCAAAATAATGCCACCCTCTTTGGCATTGACCAATACACACCTAAAATTCACCAGTGAGGTGCTCTGAGTTTGGCTCAGTGGTAGAGCTTTTGCCTAAAATCTCCCAGAGAGGGGTTGGGGTGTGGCTTAATAGTAGAGCATTTGCCCTGAATTCACTAGAGGGGGACCTAGCATGTACAAGGTCCTAGGCTCTATCCCCAAACATACACAATAAATAAGCTATACTTGCCTCTAGAAGACATTTTCTTTTTGTCCTGTTTTGATTTTTTTACAAAAGATTTGTTTGTTTGTTATGCATATGTCAATATGCCTTTGTGTGTGTGTGTGTGTGTGTGTGTGTGTGTGTGCTACACACGGTAGAGGCCAGAAGGTGTCAGATTGGAGTCCTGTGATATGAGTGCTGGGAACCATCCTGGGTTCTCTGCAAGAGCAACAAGTGGTCTTAACTATTAAGTTACTAGCCATGGTTGGCTTAGACCTTGTTATGTATATAGATCAGGCTGAGTTTGAACTGCAGTGCTTCTCCAGCTTCTGCCTCCTGAGTGTTGTATTGAGCTTATGGATACTAGCCACCAGTAAAAACCAATGACCTTTTTGATCTAACAAGAAATGTGCCAGGCAGTAGTGGTGCACACCTTTAATCCCAGCACTTGGGAGGCAGAGGCAGGCAGATTTCTGAGTTCCAGGCCAGCCTGGTCTACAGAGTGAGTTCCAGGACAGCCAGGGCTATACAGAGAAACCCTGTTTCAGAAAAAAAAATTTTTTTCTAAGTAAAAATCCTGACTTCTGGCTTTCACTGACCAAAAGAGCAGCTATGTGTGCTGGCTAGCAGGCCACAGGAACCACAAGGCAGCTGAGCCCTGAAGGTCTAATTAGTCACTTCTCTCCGCCAGCCTACTTAGTTTCTTGGCCACACACATGGCCTTTGAATTCCTGAACTTGGACT
>JADRCH010009469.1:0-12493 GCA_019843965.1 Rhynchomys soricoides
GTGGACTTTCTCAATAGAAGACCCCAAGAATTCTGTTTTTTTTTTTTTCAACATTAGCTGCTTGCTGATGTTTGCTGCTAATGTGTTAATAAGCTTTGCCTTTCTGTCTACTTCTATCTACTTTCAGGGTCTGTTCACTGCCCTTAAGCAAGCAGCACCGGGGGGGCGGGGAGTCAAAGAGGCCAAGCCAGCAGAAAGAGCTATTAAGGAGCCAAAAAAGTCCCCTAAATGAAGGGATGCTGAGAATTCAAGGAGACGAGATGAGGGGTAAGGACACTACTGGAAGTTCACTAGAAAAGAGAGGTGACGCCAGGCAGTGGTGGCGCATGCTTTTAGTCCCAGCACTCGGGAGGCAGAGGCAGGTGGATTTCTGAGTTTGAGGCCAGCCTGGTCTACAGAGTGAGTTCCAGGACAGCCAGGGCTATTCAGAGAAATCCTGTCTCAAAAAACCAAAAGAGAAAAAAAGAAAAGAGAGGTGACACCTCGTGAGCCATTCCCAGGCATCACTTTTACAGCCATTCTCAAACAGAATGGGCCATGATAGAAGAAGGTAACCCAGTCATAATCAGGCAAACACTGAGGGAAAGCACAACTCTTTTTTGATGACAGAGTCTGATCATGTTTTAAATGCTATGAAGGATGATGGCTGCCTATAAATAGGAAGCAGAGCTGAGAGTTCACAGACATCATAAGGTTGACCCATTTTATGACCAAGGACAGCAATGTGAGGCAGGAGCTAGGGTTGGTGTTTGGACACCTTTATGGGTTCTTTAACTTCCTGGAACCCTGCCTCTTCTCTACTGTGAAATGGAAGTGATGTAAGCATATACCTTTATAGGAGAAATTTTTCAGAAAGAACTTAGGAAGAATTATTTTTTGAGTAAAAATAGCACCGCGACATTGAGTTTTAGACAGTTAAAAATAGGTAACTCCCATTGTGACGAACTCAAGGAAGTTGCCAATTATTTTAATGAAGTAAAATGGTACTAAAATTAACACATAGCTAGAAACCACATTTTAAAATGAGAGATCTGGGGAAGAAAGCAAGCCAACAGTCTTAATAAGTCTACAAGTAAAACGAAAGAAGCTCAGCAGGAGAAGATAAAGGCCATGCACACATAAGCACATATACCATCCCTACCTCTCAGTAGATGTACAACTTTTACTGCTATTGTTTATTGTTTTAGGTTTGGGGTTTTTTGGTTGGTTGGTTTGGGGTGTGTGTGTGTGTGTGTGTGTTTGGGTTTTAGGTTTTTGTTTTTGTTTTCAAATTAATTAGTTGAAATATGAGGTGACATTTACTTACTTGGTAGTTTGTCTAGTTGAAGAATAACAGTTACTGGGGGCCTCAACCCCAGACAAAGAACTACAAGTAACTATGGAGTTCTGAGAGGGGAGAAATGGCCTCCCCAGGGAAAGGCCTCCACCAGTTAGTCACCAGATGCTAAGTGGTCAGCCCTGAAACATTCACACAGGTAACATTATAAAGACCAAGCACATTGTATTTCTATATTTAGGGGTGTGTGTGTGTGCATGCATGTGTGTGTGTGTGTGTGTGTGTGTGTATGTGTGTGTGTAACAATGATTAAAGAAAAATAGGCCATGAATTTGAGAGAGGATATAAAGAAAGGTGAATGGGAAGGGTTAGGAGGAGGAAATGATGTAAATATAATTTCAAATTTTAACAAATTATTTTTAGCTTACTGAAGGAAAACTATGTATAATAGAAAAAACAAAGAAGAATTCTTGCTCATAATTCTAGAAGCATACAATCAACATATTCTATCAGAGTGACTGGTAGAAGAGAGGCAACTGTACCAGATTATGATATGTGATAGATTGAAACCTGACCAAAAATGTCTTTCTCTCAGAACATGGTATATTATATAGTCACTATGATCACTGTACATGATAATTCTGAAATGTAAGAAAGATAAGTCCATACCCCAGCTCTACAATTTTCCAGCTGTGTAACCTTGGGCTTGTTACTTCACCTTGATGTTTGTTGTTTCTGTTTTGGTTTTTGGCGTTTCGTTGATTTGTTTGTTGTCTCTTCTATAAAACTCAGGATTCTGAGGACTGAACACACAGCACTGGGCATATACTTCAAGGGGACTATTATTGTTAACCTTTAACCTTTTATGCAATAAATTGACCAAGATGCAGAGTTAACTGTCTAGAAACCTTTCTCATAATGATATTTATCATTATTGAATTCCAATGGTAAAGACAAGTATCCTAGCTAGCTTCATCTGTCCACTTGACACAACCCAGAGTCATCCAAGGGAGTCTCAACTCGGGTACGGATCAGATCAGATTGCCCTGGGGCCATGACTGTGAGGAATTATTTGGTTATTGATGGATGGAGTTGTGTCCAGCTGTGCCAAGCCCACTGTTGGAGGGATCATCCCAGGGAAGGTAGCCTTTTGCTACATAAGAAAGCTATCTGAGAATGAAGAAGGGAGGGAAGCAGAAATATGTTCTTTCATGGTTTCTGCTTGATTTCCTACCCTGGCTCCCCTCAGTGCTGTTCTATGACCTGAAACACAAACTAAAATAATTCTCCCCCCCCCCCCCAGGTTGCTTTGGGTCATGATGTTTAGCTTCAAGCCTCAAACAGTTCAGATAATAGACGATCTCCTATTGGATACTATTGGGCACCCCAAGACATTTTTGATAACAACTTTTAATGCTAACTTGAGCCAAAACATAACTGGGGACTGAGTTTCTTTGTTGGTCACTGGAAGACTTCACTGAAACACAAGAGCTAGAATAGACGAGTTTAAAGTTGTATAGATGCACGTCAAGTTGTACAACCTCTTCTGTTCTACACACCAGTCTTGCACTGCTTGCCAGATGCAATTTACTGACACAGAATTTACTCAGACCCTTTCTTCAACATCATTCTAAATGGAAGAGATGCTACGAGGAAGTAGGCAGACAAGGTATTTGCCCTCACGAAGCTTACTGTCTGGTTGAACAGGTAATGGATGGATGTGGGCCAGGAAGACAGCTCAGTCAATAACATACTTTGTACCACTCACATACAAAGTCAGGCATAGCACTGTGTGTCTGTGATCCTAGCAGTAGAAGTTAGAGACAAAAGGATCCCTGGGACTTTTAGGTCAGCCAGTCTAGGCAGATAAGCAAGCTCCAAATTAAACAAGAGACCCTGGCTCAAAAGAATAAGGTAGATACTAGTTGAGGAGGATATCTACTGCTCAACCTCTGGCCTCTGACCTCTATAGGCATGCACACACACATGCACACACACAACCACATACACTATACACCAAAAAAAGGGAAAAAGAAAATAGAGATGAATAAAATATTAATGGTTTTTTTTTAAAGGATTAAGCAAGATTTTGTAATAGAGCAAGATTTTATTAGTATCTTTTATCTCACTATTATCTTTTTATACTTAGTGTGGAAAATAATTTTTTGCAGGGCAGAGTGAGGTGAGGAGATGCAGCGTATCATGTATGAGTAGAGGTGACACAATGGAGTGTCCAGCCTCTCCAGGCCTCAGATTCCCTGAGTGGTGACATTAAATCAACACCTTTAGAAGTCCTGCATTTCTGTCCCCAGTATCTCACTATGAAGCTCTGGGAAGTATTGACACTGTAACAACAAAAGGCAAAAGGGAAGACTCATGAGAGCTTGTCTCAGAAAGAACTGGAGAAGTTAGCTTAATGACAGAAGTTACATTAATTTGTTCTCAAAGTCCTGAGGGAGAAACAGGCCCTTCTGGGTGATTCCTTTTATAGGAGGCAGCAGGAAAGGATTGCTGGCTAAGGGAAAATCTGTGTGGGGATTTAAAAGAGAAAACAGATTCACATGCTCTGATGTATCTAGGCAAGATGTGAGGTTTTTTTTCCCTCGGTGTTTAGAAAAAAATCATTATATTGGAGGGTCCATTCACAGTTTTGCTATGATTTATGTATGATTGTTCAGATATAGCCAAAAAAAAGCACAGGATAGCTGGTTAAATTTGAATTTCAGATTAGCGTCAATAAAATTGTAGTGTATGTCCTAGGCAATATTTGTTAACTATAATTTGTTGCCTTAGCAGGACCTGATACTAGGGAAGAAATACCTCCCACCCCTACCTTCTGTTTGGCAAAGAGCACCTTTCTGTTTGACATTTTTACTCCTTGTTCCTAAAGAAGGCTTTCATTATTGATCACTTTTATTGATCTAGTCCAGTAGTTTTCAAATACACATACACACACACACACACACACACACACACACGCAAAGAAAAAGCTCTTAAAAGAAAAAAATGATGTGGAATCCTAATATTATATTGATATTTTTTACTGGTTGGATGAAGAAGATAAGAGCAGGCTGGGAGGAGAAGGGAAGACTGTGTTTCTGGCCACCAAATTCCTACAGTCCATGTCTTAGAACAAAGGCCTTCTACACGACAAACATGAAATATTAATATTATATTTATATAACAAAGCCTTGCCTAAGTCCAGAATGTCCATATAATCCTCTCATCATGCCGGCCTTTCTTCTCACTGCAAACTCTTTCATTCAACTCCTAGTAAAGAAACGTTGAGCGGGGCAGTGGTGGCGCATGCTGCCTTTAATCCCAGCACTCAGGAGGCAGCGGCAGGCGGATTTCTGAGTTCGAGGCCAGCCTGGTCTACAGAGTAAGTTCCAGGACAGCCAGGGCTACACAGAGAAACCCTGTCTCAAAAAAACAAAAAAAAAAAAAAAAAGAGAAAGAAATGCTGGAGCTGGGTGTGGTGGTGCACACCTTTAATCCCAGAGCTTTCAGGCAATAACAGAAAGATTTATATGTTTGAGGACAACCTGATCTTCAAACCAAGTTCCAGCCCACCCAAGGCTATAGAGAGAGGCCCAGCCTCAAAAAACAAACAAACAAAAATGACGTAATTCTATTATAATTTAAAACATTATACATTTTGAAAAGAAAGACTGGAAGTCTATTGATTCAATTCTTTTTTAGCAAAGAGAAAGATTTCATCAAAATTCCAATACCATTTTTCAAGGAATATAATTTTTTAGTCTTAAAATTCATATGGAAATACGAAAGATTCCAGTAACCAAAGCAATCCTGAGCAAAAAATACTGCTGGAGGTATCACCGTTTCTGATTTTGAATTACACTGCAGAGTCATGGTAATTTGACACATAGAAATCCATGGACTAGAATAGAGAACTCATATATAAGCCCACATAACTATAGCTTCCTTTTTTACAATGATGTTAAAAGTACACGCTGGAGAAAGACAGTATCCTCCACAAGCAGAGCTGAAGAAAACATTACTTTCACGTAGAAGAGGAACCAGAGCTGCATCTCTTAACCTGAACAAAACTCAAATCCACATGAATCAAAGACCTTAGTGTCAGATCTGACCCTCTGAAATTGCTAGAGAAAAGACAAACTGAAAACACTACAATGTGCAGGCATACATAAGGACTTTCTGAATAGGACCCAGTCAGTGTGGAAATGAGACCAATCGTTGACAAATGGGACCTTATGAAATTTAAAAGCTATTGTACCACAAAGTAGACTGTTAAGTGGATAAAGAAACAGCCTATAGAATTGGAGAAAACCTTTGCCATCTGACAGATTAATAACCATAACACACACAAAAAAAAATTTAAAACTACACAAAAAAACAACCCAGTCCAAAAATGAGCTAAGGAATCAAAGAGAATTCTCAAAAGAAGAAATACATGGCCAGATTTAAACTGTTCAGCCTCACTATCCATCAGTGAAATGCTTATTAAGATTTCCTTGAGATTCCAGATCACTGCAGTCACACAATGGCTTTCAGCCAGAAACCAAATGACAACAAATGCTAGTCAGGGTGTAGTGAGAGCAGATGTGGGATGGAGACAGGTACAGCCACTGTGGACATTAGTTTCTTAAAACCTAAGACTTTGAAAATCATTTGACTAGCTAGACTAGCCTTGGCTGTATACCCAAAAGGCTGTGTATCCTACTGCAGAGATATGTGCTCACTCATCTTTATTGTGACACACAATAATTTATTGTGCTCTTCACAATAGCAAAAAAAAAAAAAAAAAAAAAAAAAAACCAGAATCAGCACAGATGTCCATCAACTGGTAAAGGTAATGAAATGTGGTATAAATATATAATGGGATTTGATTCCACAAATCCCATTTTTAAAAAATGAAGTTGTAAAACTTTCAGGAAAATATACAGAACTGGAAGATATTATATTAAGTTAGGTAACCTAGCTGGGCAGTGGTGGCTCACGCCTTTAATCCCAGCACTGGGGAGGCAGAGGCAGGTGGATTACTGAGTTCGAGGCCAGCCTGGTCTACAGAGTGAGTTCCAGGAGAGCCGGGGCTACACAGAGAAACCCTGTCTCGAGAATCAAAAAAAAAACAAGTTAGGTAACCTAGGCTCAGAAAGATAAAACACCATATGTTTTCTCTCATAGGTAAATTCCAGCTTTAAATTTTACTATATGTATTTATGTGTGAATGAGTGTCTGCAGAGTCCAGGAACCTACAGATGGGGCCATCAGAGAGGGAAAGGAGGTTTTGAGATGTAGAATCAAACACATGAGATATGAAAGAGGAAGGCCAAGCAGAAAGATTAGAGAAGCTGGATAGAGTGAGAGAGACATGTGAGTAGAAAGGAATAAACCAAAACTATGTCTGAAAAACACTTAAGGGAAGTTGATGCACGATTATAAAGGGCTTGGGGAGGTGGTTCTGTGGGTAAAGTGTTTGCCCTGGAAACATGTGAACGTGAAAAGTACCTAGGTTTGGAGTTCTAGCACCCATGTAAAAGCCAGGCACGGTAATTCATGCCTGTAACTTGCAGCACTTGTGTCAGGCATGGAGACAAATAGATCCTGGGAGCTTACTGGTCAACCAGTCAAATAGATCCTGGGAGCTAATTGGTCAACCAGTCAAATGGATCCTGGGAGCTTACTGGTCAACTAGTCTAGCAAACAGCAAGCTCTGGGTTTAGTGAAAGGCCTTGTCTCAAAACAATGAGTGGCAAAGGAAGATATCTGAAATTGATTTTTGGCCTCCAGATATATACAGATAGGCTAATGTACCCATGCATATATACCACGTACAAGTATATGCATGTATACACACACACATATACATACAGGATTTTGAAAGTAGATACACTGTGCATATGGACAAACCTTCTCTCAGAAACAATGGTATTAAATAAAAACCTCAGTGACAGGCATGGACTCTCTCCCTGCATTTACTGGTCAGGGAAGCCCCTTGAACTCCCAAATCGAATACTAGTTATTGGTGTTGCTGTTGTTTGCCTACCAGAACACAATGATAAGATCCTATTGCTAAAGACACCAAACACTCTGACTGCAGGGTATACAGAAATCAAGCTGGAACTGGGTTAGTGGCATCCTCCCTGCAGGATAGCCTCATAGTCCCAAAAGGTGCTATTAGGATGTAGAGGGAGAATAATCCTCAAAACTCTTATCCAGCTGTGGACAGCACTACTGACAAGCTAGGCAAGATGTTCTTATTAGTGCAATAGTGATAAGTATGTTACAATGGTAACTAACTGAACTCTGATTGAATTTGAGGTCTTCTCTACAGGAAACAATCTTCATCTGGTACTGTAAAAGCTGTCAACCACCTATGGCTGGGGATATCATGGACCCTGGGGGAAGAGATATAGATATTATTTTGACTAGTAGATATGATGTGTCCATCAAATTGCCATATAAGAAACTATGTCTATGTCCATGGATTATTGTTGCTATAAGCTTTGATCAGAGAAGCTTCTTTCTGTTTGGCAATGGTAAATGTAGAGGAATGTGATAGGAATAAGTGACAGCCAAATATTCAGCTATAAACTGGAGGCCTCTATTTCCACTCCAGGGCTCCAGGATCATCACAGACAAAGAAGAAAGACTGTAAGAGCCAGAGGAAGGGGCAGAGAGTGGGACATGACATAGAACTGCGACAGCTGAATATGACATAGCAGTTAGACTCTTGAACTAGGGTCATCTGCACAATAGTGGGCATCTCCAACACCCTGTCATAAAGTAGGATTTATATGCTGCTAATGGAAGCTGAGAAAGGGGGAAACAGCTTCTTCAATAGTGTGGCCACTGATAAGGTTTCCGTGTTGCTATGAACAATCCTTCATGCATGCTGTTGTATGTAGCCCTAAGTTAACTATCTGGGTCATGTAAAAATAAAAAACAATCAGTTAGATTTTCATTTTTCTTTTGTTGTATGGGGTACTTTTAGAGAGGAGAAGGAGGAAAATCATGAAGCTGGGTGGATAGACAGATGAGTAGGGGCTGGGAAGAGTTGGAAGAAAGAAAAAATATAATCAAAATATATCATGTGAAAATTTTTAAATAAGCATACACACAAGGGGATGAAAGGATGATGAAGACAGCGGAAAGAGGAAGACGACAGCAGGAGTGGGAGGAAGAGGAGAGGGAGCATCCAGAAGTAAATGTGATCAAAGCATATTATGTATCTGAAAACATAACGAAACCCATTTCCTATAATTGACACACACTAATAAAATCACATGAAAAAGACAAAGTGAA
Organism: Rhynchomys soricoides; assembly: GCA_019843965.1. NCBI lineage: Eukaryota > Metazoa > Chordata > Mammalia > Rodentia > Muridae > Rhynchomys > Rhynchomys soricoides. The sequence continues at coordinate 8,567 of JADRCH010009469.1, forward strand.
AGGAGTGACTACCTGGAGGGAAGAGAAAACAAAGGGTGAGGGGAAAATAATATCAAAGTATAACACACACACACACACACACACACACATACACACACACACACACATGTCCCAATAAAGTCCATTATCTTGTATAATTCATATGCGCTAAAAATAGGTTCTTATTACACAGGACATAAACATGTTTCAAGTCCATATTAGACATTGTTTTTAAGAATATATTTTTACCATAACCAATCTGTCACTACAGCATGCCATTTTTTAGTTTATCTGTGTCTCTGCAACATACAACAGGCAGCTAAAGGCAGAGAATAAGCCACCTTTAGCAGCTCCCCTAAGCCAGAACACTAACCCAGGAATGGAAATAAGCTTCTAGGGGCTTTGGCTAAATTCTCTAGTTACTGCCCAGATATTTAGTATCACACAGACATAGCTAGCATCCTTCCCACTCCTCTCTGGGGTTCAAAGATGTTCTCGCCACAGAGGACAAGAGCAACTTGCTATGACAACCCACAAGTGGTAGTAAGCATCTCTTGCAGCCATCTTTGCATTTGTTATGTGTGGAATGTCCTTGAACATACTTTACAGGTTACTTCAAATCCTTGTCATTCTCCTTCATCACAGGACATCTTCCCACAGCTCCTGCCTAGACATAGTCATTTATCTTCATTTTATACAAAGTCTTTCTCCACTAAAGACTTTTGATTTCATAAAAGCTATTGCAGACCGATTCCTAGAGTATAGGGAACAACTTCTACCAATTTTTTTTAAAAAATTAACTCTAAGACCAATGTCAAGACAAGCTAACTGTTACCTGTAAGCATGTGCCTGTCAAGTTTATATGTTATTTCTAGGGCTAGAGAGATAGGTTGGTTGGTAAAATGCTTGCCTTCAAAAAAACCCCAAATGGTCACACCAATGTGAAGAGGAAAGACTAATCCTGGGGATATTTTTAAAATTAGTCTCAAATAGTAACTACAAGGTCATAGTAACAAAACTTGCATGGTACTGGCACAAAAGCAGGCCACGGGCCAATGGAATAGAATAGAGGGACAACAGTAAATCTCACAGCTACAGCTACCTGATTTTCAACAAAGGTGGCAAAAACCTGCATTGGAGAAAAGCCAGTCTTGACAAGTGGTTCTGGGAACCTGGATAAGCACATGCAGAAGAATGAAGCTTGACCCATAGCTCTCACTCTGCACAAACAGCAATTAAAAGTAGATCCAGACCTTACTGTAAGAAACCCTATACCACTAGATCAAAACAGCTCAAGAAACAGATTTAGGCCAGGACATTCTGAGAAGGAATCTGAGAGCTCAGGAATTACAACTGATGAACGGGACTGCATAAAGGTAAAAACTTTCTACTGGCCAAGGAAACAATCAGGCAACAGACTGGAGGGTAATCTTGGCCAACTATATCTGACAAGAGATTAAGATCAACAATCAATAAAGAACTCTAAGCATTAATTACCAAGGAATCTAAATAGTAAATCAGCTTATGAATTGTATAGACTGTCTCAAAGGAAGAAATATCAGTACTCAATGGGGTTTTTTTTTTTTAATGTTCAACATTACCTAGTAGGAAAATGGAAATTGAATCATCTTTGTGATTCTGTCTCCTCCCAGTTGACATATCACACAGAAGATGAACAACAAATACAGATGAGAATATGGGAAAGAGATGTCCTTAAACACTCTATAAGGATGTGAACTGGCGCAGTCAGTATGAAAACTAGTTTGGAAGTTCCAAAAAAAAAATACCTTCTACCTACCACATGAGCCAGCTATCCCATCCCTGGGTATGTACTCAAAAGAAATCAATGTCAGCCTACATAGAGATACATGCACACTCACATATCCAAATCAGGCATCATGGCATGTACCTACAATCCCAAGATTTGGGAGTGTAAGACATAGGGATGCTGTGAATTCAAGTCCAGCCTTCACTATACTGTGAGTACCAGTTCAGCCAGAATGACATAGCAAGAGCTTATCTCAGTGAAATAAAAGAACAAACAAACATGAAACCAGTCTATAAGTCCATCGACTGATAAATGGATAAAGAAAATTCCAGGCACACACTGGAATTTTATTTTGCAGAAACAAACAATGAAATTATGACATTGGTAGAAAAATGGGTGGAACTGGATATTGTTGAGTAATTACTAAACAATATAATCTAGACTCAGAAAAACACATATCTTATTTTCTCTGATATATAAAATCTAGATTTACAAATAACAAAAAGCCATAGGACAAGAAAGTAGGAAAGGGCCTATGAGAAGACAGAAAGATCTAAAGGGTCAGAGGTGGTAACAAGGGCAATGGGATACATGATACAAAAGCAGAAGCGGAGACCAGCAAGAGGCAGAAGAGGCAGGGGTAAAGTGGAATATTGATAGGTATGATATATATATATGATATATATATCATAATAAACCCATTTCTTTTTATACTAGCCAAAAACTAACTAAAGTAAAATTTACCCTAGTAAATAATATCTTCATAATAGAATAAGTAATAGGATGTTCACAACCCTTGATTCAATTCCCAGATCGAATAAATAAATAAATGTATAGTCTATTAAAACCAGTAAGTGAGTTATTGAGGTCACAGGAGTTAGGATCAATATGTGAAAATCAATTACATTTGTATATAGTGAGAACAAAAAAAAAATCACAAGTTTAAAACAAGTATTATTTGCAACATCATCCAAAAAAGTGAAGTATTTAGAGATAATCCTGACCAAAAATCATATAGGACCTACTTGGAAGATGATAAAAGATTGCAAAGACCAGCTTCTGAAAACCATATTCATGAGTTAGAAGACCAGTAACACCAGGATGCTAATGCCCTCCAAATTGATCTACAGAGTCAATGCAATGCACGTCAAATCCTAGTAATTAGCAAACTGATTCCAAAATGTGTAAAAACATTAGGAACAGAATAACCAAGACAATTTGATAAAAAAAGAAAAAAACCCAGCAGAATGCTAACAACCCCTAATCTAAAGAATTATAACGCCATAGCAATCAGGACCTTGTGGCGTGAGTATCAAGACAGACAAGTAGATCAATGGGGCATAATAAAGAAACCAGGAATGAACTCAGAAACATACGGATTGTTTTCTCAGATGTGTGAAAGCAAGCTTGTGGAGGAAAAGATAACCTTTTCAATAAATTATGTGGGAACTAATCAATAACCATAAGCCATGAGGAAGAGGAGGAAGGAAAAAAGGAAGACCCCCAATTCATGTGTCATACTTGGTGCAAAAGTCAAGGTTTTTCCAAGCTTAAAACTACATGAAACTAAATTCAAACTATTAACTTTTCAAGAAAAAAAAATTATAAAATCTCTGTGATCTTGGAATATATAAAGATTTCTTAGCTATGACACCAAAAGTATAATCCATAAAAAATTAATAAATTAGATTCTATCAGAGTTTAAAACATCAACCTGAAAGGCTCTGCTAATTAAAAGCAAAAACATAGATTGAAAAATACATTCTTAAATCTGTTAAAGGGTTTGTGTGTAGAGTACATAAAGATCTGTTAAAATCATTTACTAGAGCATAGTAGCTCAGATATCAATGGACTAAGAGTGTACACAGATACCTCATCAAAGATATATTGGCATCAAATAAGCACGTGTTCAACCTTGCTGATCATCAGAGAAGTAAAGGCATGGTGCCCCTATGCTCCTATGTACATAGTGAAGAAGTCTGTGCAGACCAAGTGTTAGTGAGAAATTCACACAAAGCCAGCACTTGTGCACTTCAAATGGGAATATAAAGTATAACAGTAATTTGGGGAAACAGTTGGCAATTTCTTAGCTAGCTAAACGTACATCCACCACACAATCCATCTGTCCACTTCCAGAGTACTTACCCAGCAGAACCATGAATTTACACACAGCTTTATTA
>JADRCH010009470.1:0-12486 GCA_019843965.1 Rhynchomys soricoides
GTGGACTTTCTCAATAGAAGACCCCAAGAATTCTGTTTTTTTTTTTTCAACATTAGCTGCTTGCTGATGTTTGCTGCTAATGTGTTAATAAGCTTTGCCTTTCTGTCTACTTCTATCTACTTTCAGGGTCTGTTCACTGCCCTTAAGCAAGCAGCACCGGGGGGCGGGGAGTCAAAGAGGCCAAGCCAGCAGAAAGAGCTATTAAGGAGCCAAAAAAGTCCCCTAAATGAAGGGATGCTGAGAATTCAAGGAGACGAGATGAGGGGTAAGGACACTACTGGAAGTTCACTAGAAAAGAGAGGTGACGCCAGGCAGTGGTGGCGCATGCTTTTAGTCCCAGCACTCGGGAGGCAGAGGCAGGTGGATTTCTGAGTTTGAGGCCAGCCTGGTCTACAGAGTGAGTTCCAGGACAGCCAGGGCTATTCAGAGAAATCCTGTCTCAAAAAACCAAAAGAGAAAAAAAGAAAAGAGAGGTGACACCTCGTGAGCCATTCCCAGGCATCACTTTTACAGCCATTCTCAAACAGAATGGGCCATGATAGAAGAAGGTAACCCAGTCATAATCAGGCAAACACTGAGGGAAAGCACAACTCTTTTTTGATGACAGAGTCTGATCATGTTTTAAATGCTATGAAGGATGATGGCTGCCTATAAATAGGAAGCAGAGCTGAGAGTTCACAGACATCATAAGGTTGACCCATTTTATGACCAAGGACAGCAATGTGAGGCAGGAGCTAGGGTTGGTGTTTGGACACCTTTATGGGTTCTTTAACTTCCTGGAACCCTGCCTCTTCTCTACTGTGAAATGGAAGTGATGTAAGCATATACCTTTATAGGAGAAATTTTTCAGAAAGAACTTAGGAAGAATTATTTTTTGAGTAAAAATAGCACCGCGACATTGAGTTTTAGACAGTTAAAAATAGGTAACTCCCATTGTGACGAACTCAAGGAAGTTGCCAATTATTTTAATGAAGTAAAATGGTACTAAAATTAACACATAGCTAGAAACCACATTTTAAAATGAGAGATCTGGGGAAGAAAGCAAGCCAACAGTCTTAATAAGTCTACAAGTAAAACGAAAGAAGCTCAGCAGGAGAAGATAAAGGCCATGCACACATAAGCACATATACCATCCCTACCTCTCAGTAGATGTACAACTTTTACTGCTATTGTTTATTGTTTTAGGTTTGGGGTTTTTTGGTTGGTTGGTTTGGGGTGTGTGTGTGTGTGTGTGTTTGGGTTTTAGGTTTTTGTTTTTGTTTTCAAATTAATTAGTTGAAATATGAGGTGACATTTACTTACTTGGTAGTTTGTCTAGTTGAAGAATAACAGTTACTGGGGGCCTCAACCCCAGACAAAGAACTACAAGTAACTATGGAGTTCTGAGAGGGGAGAAATGGCCTCCCCAGGGAAAGGCCTCCACCAGTTAGTCACCAGATGCTAAGTGGTCAGCCCTGAAACATTCACACAGGTAACATTATAAAGACCAAGCACATTGTATTTCTATATTTAGGGGTGTGTGTGTGTGCATGCATGTGTGTGTGTGTGTGTGTGTGTGTGTATGTGTGTGTGTAACAATGATTAAAGAAAAATAGGCCATGAATTTGAGAGAGGATATAAAGAAAGGTGAATGGGAAGGGTTAGGAGGAGGAAATGATGTAAATATAATTTCAAATTTTAACAAATTATTTTTAGCTTACTGAAGGAAAACTATGTATAATAGAAAAAACAAAGAAGAATTCTTGCTCATAATTCTAGAAGCATACAATCAACATATTCTATCAGAGTGACTGGTAGAAGAGAGGCAACTGTACCAGATTATGATATGTGATAGATTGAAACCTGACCAAAAATGTCTTTCTCTCAGAACATGGTATATTATATAGTCACTATGATCACTGTACATGATAATTCTGAAATGTAAGAAAGATAAGTCCATACCCCAGCTCTACAATTTTCCAGCTGTGTAACCTTGGGCTTGTTACTTCACCTTGATGTTTGTTGTTTCTGTTTTGGTTTTTGGCGTTTCGTTGATTTGTTTGTTGTCTCTTCTATAAAACTCAGGATTCTGAGGACTGAACACACAGCACTGGGCATATACTTCAAGGGGACTATTATTGTTAACCTTTAACCTTTTATGCAATAAATTGACCAAGATGCAGAGTTAACTGTCTAGAAACCTTTCTCATAATGATATTTATCATTATTGAATTCCAATGGTAAAGACAAGTATCCTAGCTAGCTTCATCTGTCCACTTGACACAACCCAGAGTCATCCAAGGGAGTCTCAACTCGGGTACGGATCAGATCAGATTGCCCTGGGGCCATGACTGTGAGGAATTATTTGGTTATTGATGGATGGAGTTGTGTCCAGCTGTGCCAAGCCCACTGTTGGAGGGATCATCCCAGGGAAGGTAGCCTTTTGCTACATAAGAAAGCTATCTGAGAATGAAGAAGGGAGGGAAGCAGAAATATGTTCTTTCATGGTTTCTGCTTGATTTCCTACCCTGGCTCCCCTCAGTGCTGTTCTATGACCTGAAACACAAACTAAAATAATTCTCCCCCCCCCCCCCAGGTTGCTTTGGGTCATGATGTTTAGCTTCAAGCCTCAAACAGTTCAGATAATAGACGATCTCCTATTGGATACTATTGGGCACCCCAAGACATTTTTGATAACAACTTTTAATGCTAACTTGAGCCAAAACATAACTGGGGACTGAGTTTCTTTGTTGGTCACTGGAAGACTTCACTGAAACACAAGAGCTAGAATAGACGAGTTTAAAGTTGTATAGATGCACGTCAAGTTGTACAACCTCTTCTGTTCTACACACCAGTCTTGCACTGCTTGCCAGATGCAATTTACTGACACAGAATTTACTCAGACCCTTTCTTCAACATCATTCTAAATGGAAGAGATGCTACGAGGAAGTAGGCAGACAAGGTATTTGCCCTCACGAAGCTTACTGTCTGGTTGAACAGGTAATGGATGGATGTGGGCCAGGAAGACAGCTCAGTCAATAACATACTTTGTACCACTCACATACAAAGTCAGGCATAGCACTGTGTGTCTGTGATCCTAGCAGTAGAAGTTAGAGACAAAAGGATCCCTGGGACTTTTAGGTCAGCCAGTCTAGGCAGATAAGCAAGCTCCAAATTAAACAAGAGACCCTGGCTCAAAAGAATAAGGTAGATACTAGTTGAGGAGGATATCTACTGCTCAACCTCTGGCCTCTGACCTCTATAGGCATGCACACACACATGCACACACACAACCACATACACTATACACCAAAAAAAGGGAAAAAGAAAATAGAGATGAATAAAATATTAATGGTTTTTTTTTAAAGGATTAAGCAAGATTTTGTAATAGAGCAAGATTTTATTAGTATCTTTTATCTCACTATTATCTTTTTATACTTAGTGTGGAAAATAATTTTTTGCAGGGCAGAGTGAGGTGAGGAGATGCAGCGTATCATGTATGAGTAGAGGTGACACAATGGAGTGTCCAGCCTCTCCAGGCCTCAGATTCCCTGAGTGGTGACATTAAATCAACACCTTTAGAAGTCCTGCATTTCTGTCCCCAGTATCTCACTATGAAGCTCTGGGAAGTATTGACACTGTAACAACAAAAGGCAAAAGGGAAGACTCATGAGAGCTTGTCTCAGAAAGAACTGGAGAAGTTAGCTTAATGACAGAAGTTACATTAATTTGTTCTCAAAGTCCTGAGGGAGAAACAGGCCCTTCTGGGTGATTCCTTTTATAGGAGGCAGCAGGAAAGGATTGCTGGCTAAGGGAAAATCTGTGTGGGGATTTAAAAGAGAAAACAGATTCACATGCTCTGATGTATCTAGGCAAGATGTGAGGTTTTTTTCCCTCGGTGTTTAGAAAAAAATCATTATATTGGAGGGTCCATTCACAGTTTTGCTATGATTTATGTATGATTGTTCAGATATAGCCAAAAAAAAGCACAGGATAGCTGGTTAAATTTGAATTTCAGATTAGCGTCAATAAAATTGTAGTGTATGTCCTAGGCAATATTTGTTAACTATAATTTGTTGCCTTAGCAGGACCTGATACTAGGGAAGAAATACCTCCCACCCCTACCTTCTGTTTGGCAAAGAGCACCTTTCTGTTTGACATTTTTACTCCTTGTTCCTAAAGAAGGCTTTCATTATTGATCACTTTTATTGATCTAGTCCAGTAGTTTTCAAATACACATACACACACACACACACACACACACACACACGCAAAGAAAAAGCTCTTAAAAGAAAAAAATGATGTGGAATCCTAATATTATATTGATATTTTTTACTGGTTGGATGAAGAAGATAAGAGCAGGCTGGGAGGAGAAGGGAAGACTGTGTTTCTGGCCACCAAATTCCTACAGTCCATGTCTTAGAACAAAGGCCTTCTACACGACAAACATGAAATATTAATATTATATTTATATAACAAAGCCTTGCCTAAGTCCAGAATGTCCATATAATCCTCTCATCATGCCGGCCTTTCTTCTCACTGCAAACTCTTTCATTCAACTCCTAGTAAAGAAACGTTGAGCGGGGCAGTGGTGGCGCATGCTGCCTTTAATCCCAGCACTCAGGAGGCAGCGGCAGGCGGATTTCTGAGTTCGAGGCCAGCCTGGTCTACAGAGTAAGTTCCAGGACAGCCAGGGCTACACAGAGAAACCCTGTCTCAAAAAAACAAAAAAAAAAAAAAAAAGAGAAAGAAATGCTGGAGCTGGGTGTGGTGGTGCACACCTTTAATCCCAGAGCTTTCAGGCAATAACAGAAAGATTTATATGTTTGAGGACAACCTGATCTTCAAACCAAGTTCCAGCCCACCCAAGGCTATAGAGAGAGGCCCAGCCTCAAAAAACAAACAAACAAAAATGACGTAATTCTATTATAATTTAAAACATTATACATTTTGAAAAGAAAGACTGGAAGTCTATTGATTCAATTCTTTTTTAGCAAAGAGAAAGATTTCATCAAAATTCCAATACCATTTTTCAAGGAATATAATTTTTTAGTCTTAAAATTCATATGGAAATACGAAAGATTCCAGTAACCAAAGCAATCCTGAGCAAAAAATACTGCTGGAGGTATCACCGTTTCTGATTTTGAATTACACTGCAGAGTCATGGTAATTTGACACATAGAAATCCATGGACTAGAATAGAGAACTCATATATAAGCCCACATAACTATAGCTTCCTTTTTTACAATGATGTTAAAAGTACACGCTGGAGAAAGACAGTATCCTCCACAAGCAGAGCTGAAGAAAACATTACTTTCACGTAGAAGAGGAACCAGAGCTGCATCTCTTAACCTGAACAAAACTCAAATCCACATGAATCAAAGACCTTAGTGTCAGATCTGACCCTCTGAAATTGCTAGAGAAAAGACAAACTGAAAACACTACAATGTGCAGGCATACATAAGGACTTTCTGAATAGGACCCAGTCAGTGTGGAAATGAGACCAATCGTTGACAAATGGGACCTTATGAAATTTAAAAGCTATTGTACCACAAAGTAGACTGTTAAGTGGATAAAGAAACAGCCTATAGAATTGGAGAAAACCTTTGCCATCTGACAGATTAATAACCATAACACACACAAAAAAAAATTTAAAACTACACAAAAAAACAACCCAGTCCAAAAATGAGCTAAGGAATCAAAGAGAATTCTCAAAAGAAGAAATACATGGCCAGATTTAAACTGTTCAGCCTCACTATCCATCAGTGAAATGCTTATTAAGATTTCCTTGAGATTCCAGATCACTGCAGTCACACAATGGCTTTCAGCCAGAAACCAAATGACAACAAATGCTAGTCAGGGTGTAGTGAGAGCAGATGTGGGATGGAGACAGGTACAGCCACTGTGGACATTAGTTTCTTAAAACCTAAGACTTTGAAAATCATTTGACTAGCTAGACTAGCCTTGGCTGTATACCCAAAAGGCTGTGTATCCTACTGCAGAGATATGTGCTCACTCATCTTTATTGTGACACACAATAATTTATTGTGCTCTTCACAATAGCAAAAAAAAAAAAAAAAAAAAAAAAAAACCAGAATCAGCACAGATGTCCATCAACTGGTAAAGGTAATGAAATGTGGTATAAATATATAATGGGATTTGATTCCACAAATCCCATTTTTAAAAAATGAAGTTGTAAAACTTTCAGGAAAATATACAGAACTGGAAGATATTATATTAAGTTAGGTAACCTAGCTGGGCAGTGGTGGCTCACGCCTTTAATCCCAGCACTGGGGAGGCAGAGGCAGGTGGATTACTGAGTTCGAGGCCAGCCTGGTCTACAGAGTGAGTTCCAGGAGAGCCGGGGCTACACAGAGAAACCCTGTCTCGAGAATCAAAAAAAAAACAAGTTAGGTAACCTAGGCTCAGAAAGATAAAACACCATATGTTTTCTCTCATAGGTAAATTCCAGCTTTAAATTTTACTATATGTATTTATGTGTGAATGAGTGTCTGCAGAGTCCAGGAACCTACAGATGGGGCCATCAGAGAGGGAAAGGAGGTTTTGAGATGTAGAATCAAACACATGAGATATGAAAGAGGAAGGCCAAGCAGAAAGATTAGAGAAGCTGGATAGAGTGAGAGAGACATGTGAGTAGAAAGGAATAAACCAAAACTATGTCTGAAAAACACTTAAGGGAAGTTGATGCACGATTATAAAGGGCTTGGGGAGGTGGTTCTGTGGGTAAAGTGTTTGCCCTGGAAACATGTGAACGTGAAAAGTACCTAGGTTTGGAGTTCTAGCACCCATGTAAAAGCCAGGCACGGTAATTCATGCCTGTAACTTGCAGCACTTGTGTCAGGCATGGAGACAAATAGATCCTGGGAGCTTACTGGTCAACCAGTCAAATAGATCCTGGGAGCTAATTGGTCAACCAGTCAAATGGATCCTGGGAGCTTACTGGTCAACTAGTCTAGCAAACAGCAAGCTCTGGGTTTAGTGAAAGGCCTTGTCTCAAAACAATGAGTGGCAAAGGAAGATATCTGAAATTGATTTTTGGCCTCCAGATATATACAGATAGGCTAATGTACCCATGCATATATACCACGTACAAGTATATGCATGTATACACACACACATATACATACAGGATTTTGAAAGTAGATACACTGTGCATATGGACAAACCTTCTCTCAGAAACAATGGTATTAAATAAAAACCTCAGTGACAGGCATGGACTCTCTCCCTGCATTTACTGGTCAGGGAAGCCCCTTGAACTCCCAAATCGAATACTAGTTATTGGTGTTGCTGTTGTTTGCCTACCAGAACACAATGATAAGATCCTATTGCTAAAGACACCAAACACTCTGACTGCAGGGTATACAGAAATCAAGCTGGAACTGGGTTAGTGGCATCCTCCCTGCAGGATAGCCTCATAGTCCCAAAAGGTGCTATTAGGATGTAGAGGGAGAATAATCCTCAAAACTCTTATCCAGCTGTGGACAGCACTACTGACAAGCTAGGCAAGATGTTCTTATTAGTGCAATAGTGATAAGTATGTTACAATGGTAACTAACTGAACTCTGATTGAATTTGAGGTCTTCTCTACAGGAAACAATCTTCATCTGGTACTGTAAAAGCTGTCAACCACCTATGGCTGGGGATATCATGGACCCTGGGGGAAGAGATATAGATATTATTTTGACTAGTAGATATGATGTGTCCATCAAATTGCCATATAAGAAACTATGTCTATGTCCATGGATTATTGTTGCTATAAGCTTTGATCAGAGAAGCTTCTTTCTGTTTGGCAATGGTAAATGTAGAGGAATGTGATAGGAATAAGTGACAGCCAAATATTCAGCTATAAACTGGAGGCCTCTATTTCCACTCCAGGGCTCCAGGATCATCACAGACAAAGAAGAAAGACTGTAAGAGCCAGAGGAAGGGGCAGAGAGTGGGACATGACATAGAACTGCGACAGCTGAATATGACATAGCAGTTAGACTCTTGAACTAGGGTCATCTGCACAATAGTGGGCATCTCCAACACCCTGTCATAAAGTAGGATTTATATGCTGCTAATGGAAGCTGAGAAAGGGGGAAACAGCTTCTTCAATAGTGTGGCCACTGATAAGGTTTCCGTGTTGCTATGAACAATCCTTCATGCATGCTGTTGTATGTAGCCCTAAGTTAACTATCTGGGTCATGTAAAAATAAAAAACAATCAGTTAGATTTTCATTTTTCTTTTGTTGTATGGGGTACTTTTAGAGAGGAGAAGGAGGAAAATCATGAAGCTGGGTGGATAGACAGATGAGTAGGGGCTGGGAAGAGTTGGAAGAAAGAAAAAATATAATCAAAATATATCATGTGAAAATTTTTAAATAAGCATACACACAAGGGGATGAAAGGATGATGAAGACAGCGGAAAGAGGAAGACGACAGCAGGAGTGGGAGGAAGAGGAGAGGGAGCATCCAGAAGTAAATGTGATCAAAGCATATTATGTATCTGAAAACATAACGAAACCCATTTCCTATAATTGACACACACTAATAAAATCACATGAAAAAGACAAAGTGAAAGGAGTGACTACCTGGAGGGAAGAGAAAACAAAGGGTGAGGGGAAAATAATATCAAAGTATAACACACACACACACACACACACACACATACACACACACACACACATGTCCCAATAAAGTCCATTATCTTGTATAATTCATATGCGCTAAAAATAGGTTCTTATTACACAGGACATAAACATGTTTCAAGTCCATATTAGACATTGTTTTTAAGAATATATTTTTACCATAACCAATCTGTCACTACAGCATGCCATTTTTTAGTTTATCTGTGTCTCTGCAACATACAACAGGCAGCTAAAGGCAGAGAATAAGCCACCTTTAGCAGCTCCCCTAAGCCAGAACACTAACCCAGGAATGGAAATAAGCTTCTAGGGGCTTTGGCTAAATTCTCTAGTTACTGCCCAGATATTTAGTATCACACAGACATAGCTAGCATCCTTCCCACTCCTCTCTGGGGTTCAAAGATGTTCTCGCCACAGAGGACAAGAGCAACTTGCTATGACAACCCACAAGTGGTAGTAAGCATCTCTTGCAGCCATCTTTGCATTTGTTATGTGTGGAATGTCCTTGAACATACTTTACAGGTTACTTCAAATCCTTGTCATTCTCCTTCATCACAGGACATCTTCCCACAGCTCCTGCCTAGACATAGTCATTTATCTTCATTTTATACAAAGTCTTTCTCCACTAAAGACTTTTGATTTCATAAAAGCTATTGCAGACCGATTCCTAGAGTATAGGGAACAACTTCTACCAATTTTTTTTAAAAAATTAACTCTAAGACCAATGTCAAGACAAGCTAACTGTTACCTGTAAGCATGTGCCTGTCAAGTTTATATGTTATTTCTAGGGCTAGAGAGATAGGTTGGTTGGTAAAATGCTTGCCTTCAAAAAACCCCAAATGGTCACACCAATGTGAAGAGGAAAGACTAATCCTGGGGATATTTTTAAAATTAGTCTCAAATAGTAACTACAAGGTCATAGTAACAAAACTTGCATGGTACTGGCACAAAAGCAGGCCACGGGCCAATGGAATAGAATAGAGGGACAACAGTAAATCTCACAGCTACAGCTACCTGATTTTCAACAAAGGTGGCAAAAACCTGCATTGGAGAAAAGCCAGTCTTGACAAGTGGTTCTGGGAACCTGGATAAGCACATGCAGAAGAATGAAGCTTGACCCATAGCTCTCACTCTGCACAAACAGCAATTAAAAGTAGATCCAGACCTTACTGTAAGAAACCCTATACCACTAGATCAAAACAGCTCAAGAAACAGATTTAGGCCAGGACATTCTGAGAAGGAATCTGAGAGCTCAGGAATTACAACTGATGAACGGGACTGCATAAAGGTAAAAACTTTCTACTGGCCAAGGAAACAATCAGGCAACAGACTGGAGGGTAATCTTGGCCAACTATATCTGACAAGAGATTAAGATCAACAATCAATAAAGAACTCTAAGCATTAATTACCAAGGAATCTAAATAGTAAATCAGCTTATGAATTGTATAGACTGTCTCAAAGGAAGAAATATCAGTACTCAATGGGGTTTTTTTTTTTTAATGTTCAACATTACCTAGTAGGAAAATGGAAATTGAATCATCTTTGTGATTCTGTCTCCTCCCAGTTGACATATCACACAGAAGATGAACAACAAATACAGATGAGAATATGGGAAAGAGATGTCCTTAAACACTCTATAAGGATGTGAACTGGCGCAGTCAGTATGAAAACTAGTTTGGAAGTTCCAAAAAAAAATACCTTCTACCTACCACATGAGCCAGCTATCCCATCCCTGGGTATGTACTCAAAAGAAATCAATGTCAGCCTACATAGAGATACATGCACACTCACATATCCAAATCAGGCATCATGGCATGTACCTACAATCCCAAGATTTGGGAGTGTAAGACATAGGGATGCTGTGAATTCAAGTCCAGCCTTCACTATACTGTGAGTACCAGTTCAGCCAGAATGACATAGCAAGAGCTTATCTCAGTGAAATAAAAGAACAAACAAACATGAAACCAGTCTATAAGTCCATCGACTGATAAATGGATAAAGAAAATTCCAGGCACACACTGGAATTTTATTTTGCAGAAACAAACAATGAAATTATGACATTGGTAGAAAAATGGGTGGAACTGGATATTGTTGAGTAATTACTAAACAATATAATCTAGACTCAGAAAAACACATATCTTATTTTCTCTGATATATAAAATCTAGATTTACAAATAACAAAAAGCCATAGGACAAGAAAGTAGGAAAGGGCCTATGAGAAGACAGAAAGATCTAAAGGGTCAGAGGTGGTAACAAGGGCAATGGGATACATGATACAAAAGCAGAAGCGGAGACCAGCAAGAGGCAGAAGAGGCAGGGGTAAAGTGGAATATTGATAGGTATGATATATATATATGATATATATATCATAATAAACCCATTTCTTTTTATACTAGCCAAAAACTAACTAAAGTAAAATTTACCCTAGTAAATAATATCTTCATAATAGAATAAGTAATAGGATGTTCACAACCCTTGATTCAATTCCCAGATCGAATAAATAAATAAATGTATAGTCTATTAAAACCAGTAAGTGAGTTATTGAGGTCACAGGAGTTAGGATCAATATGTGAAAATCAATTACATTTGTATATAGTGAGAACAAAAAAAAAATCACAAGTTTAAAACAAGTATTATTTGCAACATCATCCAAAAAAGTGAAGTATTTAGAGATAATCCTGACCAAAAATCATATAGGACCTACTTGGAAGATGATAAAAGATTGCAAAGACCAGCTTCTGAAAACCATATTCATGAGTTAGAAGACCAGTAACACCAGGATGCTAATGCCCTCCAAATTGATCTACAGAGTCAATGCAATGCACGTCAAATCCTAGTAATTAGCAAACTGATTCCAAAATGTGTAAAAACATTAGGAACAGAATAACCAAGACAATTTGATAAAAAAAGAAAAAAACCCAGCAGAATGCTAACAACCCCTAATCTAAAGAATTATAACGCCATAGCAATCAGGACCTTGTGGCGTGAGTATCAAGACAGACAAGTAGATCAATGGGGCATAATAAAGAAACCAGGAATGAACTCAGAAACATACGGATTGTTTTCTCAGATGTGTGAAAGCAAGCTTGTGGAGGAAAAGATAACCTTTTCAATAAATTATGTGGGAACTAATCAATAACCATAAGCCATGAGGAAGAGGAGGAAGGAAAAAAGGAAGACCCCCAATTCATGTGTCATACTTGGTGCAAAAGTCAAGGTTTTTCCAAGCTTAAAACTACATGAAACTAAATTCAAACTATTAACTTTTCAAGAAAAAAAAATTATAAAATCTCTGTGATCTTGGAATATATAAAGATTTCTTAGCTATGACACCAAAAGTATAATCCATAAAAAATTAATAAATTAGATTCTATCAGAGTTTAAAACATCAACCTGAAAGGCTCTGCTAATTAAAAGCAAAAACATAGATTGAAAAATACATTCTTAAATCTGTTAAAGGGTTTGTGTGTAGAGTACATAAAGATCTGTTAAAATCATTTACTAGAGCATAGTAGCTCAGATATCAATGGACTAAGAGTGTACACAGATACCTCATCAAAGATATATTGGCATCAAATAAGCACGTGTTCAACCTTGCTGATCATCAGAGAAGTAAAGGCATGGTGCCCCTATGCTCCTATGTACATAGTGAAGAAGTCTGTGCAGACCAAGTGTTAGTGAGAAATTCACACAAAGCCAGCACTTGTGCACTTCAAATGGGAATATAAAGTATAACAGTAATTTGGGGAAACAGTTGGCAATTTCTTAGCTAGCTAAACGTACATCCACCACACAATCCATCTGTCCACTTCCAGAGTACTTACCCAGCAGAACCATGAATTTACACACAGCTTTATTA
>JADRCH010009471.1:0-23504 GCA_019843965.1 Rhynchomys soricoides
ACGGAGCCATAATCTCCCTTGAGGAAGAAATAGTGTCGGTGTGTGGAGTGCGTTCCCGGTAGATACATTTACAAAACAACTCCCACACCTAAGGCTCAGGCAACATTGCAGAAGAGGGCTGGGGAGACTGTAAGACAAGATCAGGGAGTCTGCTATGAGACTGTGCTTTCTAGTAATATCAAAAGCTACACCCATAAAGTCTCACCAACATGACTGCCTAAACATGAGCCAAACAAGGTCAACAATAACGGACACCCTAAAATGGGCAAAAGAACATCCATGAGACCTCAACCCCAAACAAAGAACTACCAGTAACTAAAGATGCTAGGAGTATGAAAATAGTCTTCCCCTGGGAAGAGTATATACACACACACACACACACACACACACACACACATACATACATATATGCATGTAAAACAACTAATGAGAAAAGAAGACATGATTCTTCAGAGCAAGGGGTTATTGAGTGGACTTTTTGAGAGAGGAAAAGGAAGATAGAAATTACATAATTCTAATCTCAAAAATTAAAAGGAAAATCGTATTTGTTATATGATTTGATTTATATAAAACTCTAGAGAAAACTAATCTTCAGGTACAGAAAGCATGGCAGTGTTGGTCTAGGGACAGACCTCATTTACTTTTCCAAGCCACTCCCTGTCTTGATTGTTATGAGTCCATGGGTATAATATTCATCAAAACTGTATACTTCAAATATGGTCACTGCCTTAGACCTGAACAAAACTGTTCAAATGAAACTGAAAACTCCAACAGAAATATATAGGAACAAGAATTAATCATATCTGGTCAAATCTCTGCACCGTGTCATATGTAAACAACTGTTTGACAGCAAAGAATTAAATGACAACAGCTTCCATCTTTAGGCTGATGAAAAGCATCCAACAGAACCCAGCTTAAAACCTACAGTAAACACTCTTGAATCACAGATGCTAGGCGTCATCTCAAATACTGCTTCCCTCTCTTCCTAAACTCTCCAAGCCCCCTTCCTCCTCATCGTTGTCCAAGAGGCTGCCCAAAATCAACACCTACATTTTCCCAGTCTCTGACTAAATCCTGCATGCCCTGTTTCATAGCGCCCCTCACCTAGACCTGAGTTTCTTCTCAACTCCAAACCTCACCTCCTCCGGGTCAGTATTTTTCCATTATCTTAAGCAGTGTAACTTAAACCCCAGAAGCCAAAAAGTAAAGAAAAATCTCTAGGAAGCAGAAGCAGTAGGCGTGGAGAAGATCATCCATGCAGTAATAACTGTTTAATTCATGCAGTGGGGTGGTGGTGAAGAAATTTTTTTTTTTTACTTTTTTTTAGCATTTATTTATTTAATGAGGGCGGGGAGTGCAGTGCACATGTGAAGGTCAGAGGACAATCAGCCAGAACCGGTTCTCTTCTACTAGATAGGTCCCAGGGATTGAATTTCCGTTATCAGGTTTGGCAACAAGCACCTTTACCTACTAAGCTACCAGCTTGGAAACAAATATCTTATTTTACAAAGGGAAGTTGTCTCCTTAACTAAACTCCCTCCTTCTCCATTCTCTCTGGCAAATAGTCTTGGGTCCTCCATTCAGCCTCTCCCTGGCATCTCTATTCCTAACAAAGCCATCTTCCTTCTTCATCTTTTGCACAGCCTTTCAGCAGCATCTCTCTGCCTTCTTGCAGCCCCTCTCCTAAGCCACTAGAAAATGCCTTGAAACCATTCTCTTTTGCACATGGCTTTTCCGCTTGTAGGTGAAATTTGTCACCAGTTTAAGACTTCTATTCAATGTGCATGCATTTGTCTGTAGATACTTAATACAACTGTTGTCTCTGCCTGCAAAACTGCTCTGCAGAGACTGGAAAGTTCTGAAGATGCCAGGGTCCTGCTGTTCAACCTCATCTCCCAGGACTGTCATCCTAGTGGCTGCAGTACTGGCTTCCTGATGAACAAACCAGAATCTTTCACGGCTCTACTGTCCCCTCAACCCATGCCAACCACCCTGGGCCTGTTTCACATCCCATCAGCATTAAATCATTGGTAGTCACCAGCCTTGCTTTCTCAGCACACTGCCATTCTCTCCCATACCCAGATGTATGTCACCCTCTGCCTGTGACAGCTCTGTACATTGCTCTCTGAAGGTCCAGAAAACAATTATTTCAGCCTTCATGTGGTCTCCACTACAACTGCTAAATTCCACCACTGTGGTACAAATGTCGAGTAAACAGGTACAGCCGTGTTCTGATAAATCTTCCTTTCCAGAAACAGGACACAAGCTGGCATCAGATTTGCCAAACCTGCTTTAAAGCATCCTTGTTTCTCAGCCTCCAGGAGGGGGGCTCCTCCTCTTCCCTGAAAGACTCAGACATTTCTCTTCCAGTCGGTGCTCTCTCCATCTCTAAACACAGGCACGGTTTCTTTGCATTCCCTTTCGGTAGATACCGACAGGCCTTTTAGAGGGAGCAAAGCTTCTCCTTAAAGTCCCATGCCTCCTCCTATATGGAGGAAGCTATGAGATCCTAACACTGCTGGCCTTCTACTGCCTTTATTCCTCCCAAGAGACATGAAGCAGTTTGGAGCAGGCTAACCCATTCCCACCCATTGCATCATTGCCTACAGAGAATACATGAATTCCTGTTCACTCATGCCAATTGGGCCACACTGCCAGCCCTGGGGAAAGTCTGCCTGCCCCCTGCCACCTGAGCCTGTGTGGGAAGTCCAGCTCCTTCCACAGTCCTCCCTTCAGCTTATTCCGAAACAACTCTAATCCATTCCTCTTTATCTGACTTCTTCATCATCTCTTGGTTGGTTCAGGATCCTGGAAGGAAACAAGGAGGCTCTGTAGTAGACATCATTGAACCCTGACGTTACCCCAGCAGCCATGGCTTCAAAATGTTGTTCGGCTACTTGGTGTATCTTATTTTGCCTCTGGTCAGTGACTCTGAGTGGACCTCAGACATCTGGAGAGTTCTTCCAGTTGTGAACAGATCCTGAAATACAGCTCTTTCTTCCACGAATCCAGAAATGGCACACTTCCCATCGGGCCCTACCTCTATGTGTAGCCTAATGTTATTTACTAATTACCAACTGCATGGGTTAGCAGTAATTTCTAAGTTGAAATTTTCAATAGAGTTTACTGAAGCTTTAAATCTGTTCGAAACAAACCCTGGCAGTCTCACTTTTGGAAACCTTACAGAACTTTTGCTAAGTGGGATCTTGAGGTAACATTTCAGTCAGCTTTAGCAAAGACAGACTGAACAGGGTGTGGGTGAGTTCAACTGGTCATTTTTAACTACTCAGTTCACAAACATTCTACCTGTTGCCATTGAGAAGAGACTCTGATAGCAAAGAATTGAACATTCAGCCAAGCATGGTGGCATGTGTCGCCAGGCCAGGCCAGCTTGCACTACTTGGTAAAACCATGTCTCAAAACTGCTTAGTGATCTTTGTGGAAGAGGGGAGGCTGCAAGAACTATTGATGATAGACACCTTCAAAGAGATGGTGTTCTCCAGACACAGACAAGGCAGATGCACACAAGGTCTCACGGAGGCTCTGACAGCACTCACAAAGCTTGTATAAGCTCAAGTTAGACAAAATCCCAAGGAGGAGGAAGAGTAGACCCAAAGTCCCCTCCCCTAATCTATTGCAATTGGTAGCTGTTGGGAGAGGGAAAATCAGTTTTCTTCAGTGGAGTGACACTGGGTACATCAACCATATTCCACAGCAGACTCCATGCTCAGGACTAGTTGGCCAGCACAAATCGGATTTCTGTGTGTGTGTGTGTGTGTGTGTGTATGTGTGTGTGTGTGTTTTGGGCTTTGGTTTCTTTTTTAAGAAAAATAACATGAAGTTGGATGGGTCGGGAGGTAGGGAGGGTGTGAGAGGAGGAGGGAAGAATGTAATTAAAATATATTGTGTGAAATTCTCAAAGAATAAATAAAAATCTAAAAACGAAAAAAATTAATTGAATAATCAAATGCATTTTAAATGACCCAGAGGTTTTAGTTTCATTGGGAAAACCCAGAGAAAGTAGGAAAGTCCATCCATGGACAAGAGTGTTCGGGTCAGCTTTGCTTGAGAATGAACCCAAGCATCACCCAGAAGAACAGCAAGGATGAGTCTTGAAACAGAATGTTGCCGTTTTGTCCTATTTACAGTGTCCTTTGCCTTACAGAAGCTTTGTAATTTTATGAGGTCCCATCTGTCAATTCTTGATCTTAGAGCACAAGTCATTGGTGTCCTGTTCAAGAACTTTTCCCTTGTGCCCATGTGTTCGAGACTTTTCCCCCACTTTCTCTTCTATTAGATTCAGTGTATCTGGTTTTATGTGAAGGTCCTTGATCCACTTGGACTTGAGCTTTGTGCAGGAAGATAGGAATGGGTCAATTTGCAATCTTCTACATGTAGACCGCCAGTTGAACCAGCACCATTTGTTGAAGATGCTGTCTTTTTTTCCACTGCATGGTTTTAGCTCCTTTGTCAAAGATCAAGTAACCATAAGTGTGTGGGTTCATTTCTGGGTCTTCGATTCTATTCCATTGATCTACCTGCCTGTCGTACCAATACCATGCAGTTTTTATCACTACTGCTCTGTAGGACAGCTTGAAGTCAAGGAGGCTGATTCCCCCAGAAGTCCTTTTATTGTTGAGAATAGTTTTTGCATCCCCAGGGAGGTAGCAACAGTGGCAACTGGCCTGACCCCCCTATACTCCTGGAGACTGATCCACCAACCAAAGAATACACATGGAGGGACCCATGGTGCTGGCCACATATGTGGCAGAGGAGGGTCTTGTTGGCCATCAGGAGGAGGAGAGGCCCTTGGGCCTGAGGGTGTTAGATGCCCCAGTATAGGAGAATGCCAAGGAGGGAAGACGAGAGTGGGTGGGTGGGTAGGTGGGGGAATACCTCCATAGTGGCCAGGGGAGGGGGAGGAAATGGGAAGGTTCCAAAGGGGAGATCTAGAAAAGGGGAAACATTTGAAATGTAAATAAAGTAGGAAAAATTTAAAAAAAATTTAAATTAAAAAAAGAAAAGTAAAAAAAAAAGAAGTCATTCTGAAAAAAATTAGATTTTGTTAAATTGATGTTAAACAATTCTATGATACATATAGTACATAAAGAAAATTTTGCACTAAAAAAAAAAAAGAAGAAGAAGAAAGAAAGAAACAGGATGTTAAAAAAAGAAGCCACTTACAAAGGATAGCATATTCTCAGGTTTCCCTGTGTTATCACATTTGCCCCCACATAAAAGATAACATACTGTATGGTCCCATTTATGTGACTATTCAACTTATTTTTGAATTTGTGTGAAGTGTATTAGTTGTAGACAGAACTGGCTTGTAGATCTGGAAGTCAAAATAGTGAGCATGGTTGGATAAAGGGAATCATGCGAAAGCCTCTTTAAAAGTGTGGGAAATGCTAGGAATAGTTCTATCCCAAGACCGAGCTATACCACTCCTGGGCATATACCCAAAATGTGCTCCACCAGCCCACAAATCACTTGTTCAACTATGTTCAAAGCAGCTTTGTTATAGCCAAAAACTGGAAACAACCTAGATGTCCCTCAGCTGAAGAATGGATAAAGAAAATGTGGTACATCTACACGATGGAATACAATTCAGCTATTAAAAACAAAGACGCCATGCATTTTGCAGGCAAATGGATGGATCTTGAGAATATCACCCTGCTTAGTCCCAAAAGGACAAACATGGTATATGTACTCACTGATAAGTGGATATTAGCCATAAAATACAGGATATCCACACTAGACTCCACAGATCCAAAGAAGCTAAACAAGAAGGAAGGCCCAAGCAAGGATGCTTGAATCTCACTTAAAAGGGGAAATAAATTAGTCTTAAGAGGCAGATGGAGGGAGGGAACTGGGTGGGAATGGGGACAAGGAGGGGGAGGGGAATTCAGGATGAGGTATGGAGAGGGACAGCAGGGATGACTGGATGGCCATGAGAATGAAGGAGGACATGCAGCTGACAGGGGTGGGGAGTTAGGGGTCATTTCCGGGAAGAGACAGTGTCCTGGGATAAGGGAGTGCCCAAGACTCAATGGGTGTGTCTTTGGCTGTGACTCACAGCATTAGGGATATAGCATCTGAAGAGGCCACCTCCTGTAGCCAGGCAGGAACCATAATGAAACAATGGGGACACCAATCTACCCACAAAACTTTCAACCCAAATTTTATCCTGTCTACAAGAAATGCAGGGACAGGGGATGGAGCATAGACTGAGGGAAAGGCCAACCAATAACCAGCCCAATTTGAGACCCATCACATGGACAAGTACCAATTCCTCACACTATTAATGATACTGTTATGCTAGCAGACAAGAGTCTAGCATGGCTGCCCTCTGAGACACTCCAACCAGAAGGTAACTCAGATGTAAATACCCACAGCGGATGGAGCTTGGGGATTCTTATGGAAGAATAGGAAGGATTGTGGCCCCTAAAGAGATAGAAACTCCACAGGAAGACAAACAGAATTAACCTGGACCCTTGGGGCTCTCAGAGACCGAACCACCAACCAAAGATCATACATGGGCTGGGCCTAGGCCCCCTGCACATATGTAGCAGATGTGCAGCTTGGTCTTCATGTGGGTCTGGAACAACTGGAGCAGGGGCTATCCCAAAAGCTGTCTGTGTGATATGTTCTTCTAGCTGAGCTGTCTTGTCTGGCCTCAGTCAATGCATAGCCTCACAGAGACTTTATGTGCCAGGGTGGGGGGATATCCATGGGGCCCCCACGTGCTCAGAGGAGAAAGAGAGTGGGGAGGGGAAAGGACTGTGGGAGGAGGGGCAGTGAGTGAGATGTAAAGTGAATAAGTAAAAATAATAATAATAATAAATAAATGAATGAATAAGCAAAAGAGTGTGAGAAATGGTCTCTATCTTGATTTGAATGACGATTCACTGTGTGTATATTGCTGTGTATATATATTCAAATCTAGTGTGCTGTGCAGTTAAGATGCATAGCTCTGTCTCGTGTGTGTGTGTGTGTGTGTGTGTATGTGTGTGTGTGCATTCTAAAGAAAATTTTCTGAGCATTTCCCATTAACCTGGGCCCAGGAGATAGGTGATGATAGGGTGAGCAATGTCCTTCCCCCAGTGGAATGCAATCCTAAGGCTAGCTAAGTGTCTTTGCTCAGTGTGCCTGAACTCATCTCTCTTTTGCACAGTATTTAAATTGCACACTATTAACCGTTGTTCAGGGCAACAATGGTAGTTTGCATTTCTTTGGCAAACACATTTTGTGGCTTTTTTTCAATGCAAGGTCATCATGATGCCTCATTATGGAAAAACCCCTAGAATCTTTTCCTCCCTCCAGCAGAAGAACTATAGGACTTTCATCCTGCAGATTTCAGAATTGATTCTCTGTGCTGCCCTCATTCCCAATATCCCACGGAGATATGCACTAAAATCCAGAGCAATGAACACACCTATGAAAAATGATGCTTTCAAAACTGCCTCATGGTACAGTAAATTTGAAAGTACTCTTAATAATAAGAAGAATCAACATTGACTTTAATAGTCTTCAAACCCATCATGTAATTTCATTAGCCACCCAGCACAGATGCGAGCAGGGATGATGTCATACATTTTCCCCTTGCTCTGAAACCTGAGTCAGGCGCCAGAGATGGAAACCGGCTTTGCAGACTCTAATAGGATTAAAGCTTCTGGCCACTGCTGATCAATAGATGGTAGCTAGAGGAATCCAGCCCTGTGCACTGACCTCTCCAGCCCTTCCTGGGGCACAGCCTCTCTCACGTGGAAGGGGGACTCAGGTGGTTGTTTTCTGCAGTCATCTGATGTATCCGAAGGCTCTGAGTGGTTTGCCATTTTCTCTAGGACTCGATTCTGGAAGATAAGGCTTATCATTTATGCTGTAGCCTTCCACAGTGGGAACTTTAGTTGGCTCACACAGCCACCATATATAATTACCAATTTTGACTGTGGACTCTAGAATCAGGCATAGCCTGACTGAAACCTACCACTTCCACTGTCCCCTTAAACTGTCTCCAACAGGTGACCCTACCTCTGTGAGCATCAGTCTGCTCACTTATAGAAGGATAATAGTGTTTACCTTACAGAGGTATAGTGAGCACAAAGAAAGTACACGTGAGATAAGACATGTAACAGATCCTGGTCTACATGGGATTCGCTGCTCAGCAGTGGAAGCTGTTACTTAGAAGAAATGTAAGCTCTGATCAGTAGCGACCACTTTCTAAAATCCTGAAAATTCTAAAATTTCCCCTAACCATAAGAGAGGAAAAGAAGTTTTGGTTTTGGTTTGTGTTGTTTTGTGCCGTGTTGTTGCTGTTGTTGCTGTTGTGTGGTTGTAGTTTGAGGGTTTTGTTGCTGCTGCTTGAACCTCTTTGGTTTCTTGTTCATTTTGCCTTTTACATCTCAACGTAGCTCAGCATTTCCAGCCTTTCGATCTTAGCACAAACAGGGAGTCAGGGCCTAGACGGACTTATTACAACCTCCAAGCTTCTCTAATGAGAATTTCAATAACATGGCAAAACACAATGACCTCATCATCCCAATGTAGCGGCGGTAAAAAAAAAAAAAAAAATCAATGCTCCTTAAAAAGCTTGACAGTCAATCAAGGTCTAACCAGATATCTGCGAAAGTCAAACAGGTCCTTATTAAAATAAATAAATAAATAAATCGCAAGCCCAGTTCACCTAGGGATCTCATTAGAGCTTCTCAGCAGCATCCCCTGATGGAAGCTGGGAGTTTTCATGTGAGTTGGCCGAGGGTTTTTTGTGTTTGTTTGTTCTTGTTTTTGTTTTGTTTTCCAAATATGGAATCCCAGTGAGATCAGGGGCTATAAGTCTCCCCAGCAGCTGTCTCCAAAGCACTTTTATTGGCTGTCTGTCCTCATAGGCATTACCAGGGAAAACAGTCATCCACACATCAGTGTTATTCTTCCCCCCCCAGTGAAAGTGCATGCTGCATTTCTACTCTATGAGCCTTTTCCTAAAGCCTCATAACTCAAATGTTAATGCGAGGCCATTTTCCCTCCCTGAGCTCAGGTCATTTTAAGAAATAACACCTGCCAGGGATCAGCCATTCTTCACGGCACTGGAGATACAATAATGAGTAAAGCACAGCCCTGCCCTTCCCCAGCAGCCTGTGCCACCCGCAACCACAGATGCCCCCAACTCTTAAACCAGTTACTGCAAAAAAGAGCAACAGAGTAAAACACACACTGTGATCCCCAACCGGAGTTAAATTCCTCACTTTTAGCACCAAAGACAAACTGACAGTGAATTATACACTCAAAAACAACCGGCTTACGCTAGAACTCAAATTAGGTGACCCTGGCCATAGTCCCCAACAGATTCACTTAGAGACTCGGCAAATATCAACGCAGGATCCAGATCCTGCCCTGGCCTCATAGTCATGCACACACATTGGGAAAGAGCTAACACGTTACAAACTGTCTGTAGTTCATCAGGAGCATCCCTATGTGCCTTCAGTCTCCCTATTTCTAAGAACTACCTGCTGAGTTTGTGAGGGTTAGATGTAGCCATACATGTTTGGAAGTGTCCAGGAAGGTATATCTAATGTGTTATTTTGTGATATGACATCCTCATTGAATGAATTAAGACAGTAAAGAAAACTGAATTCCTAGAGCGATAGACAACTCAGTTGGTAAAGTATGCACTGTGTAAATTTGAGGACCAGAGTTTAGACCCTCATCACCTATGTAAACAACAGGCATAGGGAGGTGCACCTATGGTCCCAGCACTGGGAAAGAAGAGACAGAAGGTCCCTGAGCCTCACTAGCCAGCTACTTTTACCAAATTACTCAGCTCTGGGATCAGTAAGAGACTCTGCCTCAAAAACATAAGGTAGAAAGGAGTTTTATCTGATATCAACCTCTGGCCTTTGCACAAGCATGTGTGTGGGTATACCCCACACACATACCACATACATACCACACACCATATACACATGCACAAACACCACACATACCACACTTTACACCACACACACACAAGCACGCATGCACACATACACACATGCACACACACCGATCATACCACATACACCACACATACACATCACACACATGTACAAACACCACATATACACACACACTGATCATAACACACCACACACACACACACACACACACACACACACAATTTTTTTTTAAATAGAATAGGAAAGTCCAGGATTCCAGAAAGCCTTAGGCTTAGCTACCAACATCAGATGATCATTGGAGCAAAAATTCAACCTTGGCCAATGATCTGCTAACAAAAAGCAAAAGAATAAGATACCACTATCCCCAAGCAGTCAACAGGTTAAGTTCCCTTTTTAAAAGATACGAATTTTTCAGGTTAACTCCTTAAATAAACTAAATTATATGTCATTTACAATAGATACACTATTTATAAGAGATAATATTTGAAAATGCAGCTACCCAAATTTAGAGCAGGTCTGAATGTTTGTATGGCCCCAAAAATTCATAAAATGAAATCCTAGCACCCTGGTGATGTAGTTAGGTAGAGATGACTTTGGGGGACGATCAGGTAATGGAAGTGGAGCTTTCCTGGATGAGATTAGTGCCCGGAGAGTGGAGGGAATGGGGAGGTTCCAAAGGGGACATCTGGAAAGGGGGAAACATTTGAAATGTAAATAAAGTATCAAAAAAAACCCCAAACAAACAAAAAACAAAAACAAAAGATGCCTGAGGGATTTCGTTTGTCCCTTCTGTCAAGTGAGAACACAACAAGAAGACAGACCTCTGGGGATCCATACACAGGCCTCACCGGACACTAAATCTGCCGATTTAATGTTGATATTGGACTTATCAACCCCCAGACTATTAGAAATAAAATTCTGTTGTTTATAAGCCACTCAACTTTCCTAACACATAAAGCAATAAGTGTGTGAGGTAAGATGTATGTTAATTAGTTCTAATTAGACATTCCATAATGTACACATATTTCAAAATATCGCATTGTACAAAGTAAATGCACAGACAGGTTTTCTATTCTAACAATGTTAAAACTGAGTAGAAGACACGCAGATCACACCACAGTCAACTCTCCATATATACGAGTCTCTCGTCCATGAGTTCTACCAAGGGTGGAAAATATTCAAATACAGAACTGTCTGTACTGACTCCATACAGGCTTTCTCTTTCTTGACATTATCTCCTAAACAATGCTATATAACAGCTGTTTATATAACGTTAACTTCATATTGGATATTATAAGTGATCTAAGGGCAGTTTAAAGCATGTAGAAGAATGTGCAATTATATGTAAATATTGCACCACGTTCTACAAGGAGCTAAGCTTCTGCCTGTCTTTTTGCCCTTGGGACTATTAGAACCAATGTTTAATGAACACTGACAGCCAACTCAAATGGACGACACTGAGCAAACGCAAACAAGAAGACATCAAAGCAGCAACCTTAACATCAGCATAGACAGATTCAAGGCAAAAAGTGCTATGAGTGACAAAAGAAAGCTTTGCATTGATAAATACACTGGTCAAATGCATAGCAGCTGTGAGCCCTGACTCTATCAGAGTGCCAGGTACACGGAGTAGTGACGTATTCACCACAGGTCAGGCAAGCTCTGCATCAACTCATGCCTTCCTCCCAAGATAATGGGATTTTATAGTTGATAGAGCTTGTCCAGGGTCCGAGGATGGTGAGGGAGGAACTAGTATTCACACCAGACATTCTGGGGCCATGTCAGCACTCCTAGGTTCTTACCATACTTTCTTTAAAAAGTAAAAAGTAGTATTAGAAACAGAAAGAAAGGTTTGACAAAACCTTCTTTATTTCTTTTTTATCTTTCTTTCCATTATAGGGATAGCAGAAAAGTTAGCAACCTACTCTTATAACACGTATGTCATGTAATATATAAATAATACATATTAATAGGGTCCCTTCATGTCAAATCAGGATCTAGCTAAGCTGCACACCTTTTTTCAAATGTTCATAGAATGTTCATTTTAAATGTATAAAAATTATTTAATAGGCCACAAAATAGCTCAGCAAATTAATGCAGGTATGATTCTTATAAATCTGTTTGGATTAAAATAGAATTAAATATAAAACCTAATCTAGTAAATAATTCTATATCCTGGACTGGAGAGGTGACTCAGCAAGTAAAGGTGCTTGCCACACAATCCTCGTGATCTGATTTCAATTCCCAAAGTCCATGTAAATGTAGCAAAAGAGAATCAATACTCACAAGCTTTCCTCTGATCTCTACACACACAATGTACACTTGTGCATCATGGATAGATAGATAGATAGATAGATAGATAGATATTATTAGATGCTGGTAAAGTGACTATCAGGATCAGGTGAGGTTTTTGAAGATAATAAGTTGGATAATGTAAAGCAAAATTTTAACTTACATAAATATTGCTTGTCATAGCTGTTGAACATCTAAAAATCTGTCCAAAGAAAATAAGTTAGGCACATAGATAAAAATCAATGTTCATAATATCTCATTGCAGAATTACTTATAATGTTTTTAAGTTAAGTAATCAATTATATGAGCCATTGCCATATAACTGTAGTAAGCATTTAAAATGAGCAATTACTATGGTGTGAGCGTAGAAAGATATCTGAGAGATACGTTGACAAAGATTTCTATGTATAGATGAATATAAAACATGCCTTTATCTGAAAAGTACTAATAAAAAATCTAATACCTGCATTTATAGATGCATAAAAATTTTTCTAGAAAAATAAACAATTCTATCTGTAAGATATAATTAAGAGGGCTGTCTGGTTTTAACCTGGAAAATATTTTACAATTAGCATATATTTTATAAATGTTATATTTTTAATATGTTATATTTTTTAATCAGAAAGATAACACAATACTCCAAAGGCAAATTGTGGAGAGGAAGAAGACTCTCTGTTCTCTCTAATGATGACCAAATGCATGTCCCACCTCCAGGTGCTCCCCTGGGGACACCCCAGCAAAGCACTGAGTGAAAGGGAAATAGCCACATGGGAAGCTTCCTAAAGTCAAAGACAGTCACCCTTTAAGGTCAGTCTTAGTGCTATGACAATAACAGCTTCACATCTAGGAACAAGAATACATTCCCTGCCCCTCCCTGAAAGAAGGCCTGGTTTACAAGTCACCAACCACCCTGGCTTCCCATCAGCTTACAAACCTGGCCTCTTATGCCCCATATGCTCAGAGGACTTCTGATGTCAATAGCCCTCATTATTTTTAAATTCCCTCTAAGCCCAGATTCAGAGTCAAGGGCAGCAAGAATGTCCCCTGAGTCTACAAAATCAATGTCTCTGTAATCTACTTCCTGTGTCCTGTCTGAGAATGCAACCATGATTAGAGGGGCCAAGTCATCCAGCACTTTTGCCCCAAAGACAGTGCTTTAAAGCAGGTATTTAGCATAGGCTATTCAAGCCAGAGACTAAAGGGGCTTTCCCAACATGATTTCAGGTGGCACAGAACTATGTCTGGGCGCTTCACACACCGAGGTTGACTTGCACAACAAATCTAAAATTCTGGTCTAGTGAGGACTCTGGGTAATTACGTGCAATAGTTTGACTGCTAAGGGGTGGGATAATTAATAACCCATAAATGTCCTGAGTGAGTGAGCATACTCAGTTGTCCCGTCACTAAAACCCACAGCAGTATTAATGTGGTTCCTCTGTCAGGTTCATCAACTGGACAGAGAGTCAAGTCAGGGCGGATTCATTTTTAATCTCTTCCATTTACTCTTTATTTTGTTCCCTTTCATTGTTTATAGACTGAATGGCAATTATGACTGGCAAGATATACCACTTCCCAATCTTTTCCCGTACACTTCAGGGAAAAGTAAAAATAATTTGCCTCTGATCAGTCTGCCAGGGCTGCAAGAGAAGGGTGTGCCTGTCAACAATTAGCTAGAGGTTTAGAACGGTAAGAGACTGGGAGAAGAGCAAGGTTCTGAACGTTACAAAGTCGTTATCACTCGTCTCACACTGTTCATAACTGGCCTCAAGGTCTCAAGCTAGAAAAACCATTGCATGGGCCATCTGAAGACTGAAAACTTCCCAGTTTGCTTTAGCAGACTACAGGTGACCTAAGGAAAGCTTCCTGTGTGTTAGCCTCACCTCAGGACACCACAGGCTAAGAAAAAAATGCACTGTTGTCTGGATGAATACCTGCATGGGAAAATGGATGCACTAACAAATAGATGGAAAGAGGAAGCAGGTAAAACGATAAGCAAACAGGTAGGAGGTAGGTAAGCAGTCAGGCAAGGAAAGTCGTGACCTTCCTCTTTATTGTTTCTCCTTCTGTGTAAACCCAGGCAGCAACCAAGGAGAGTCTGGAGACCACTACTGTTGCTTCTTCCTACCATAGCTTTTCCCCTGTCTGCTTTTTATGCAGTTTTATGATTGCATTTATTTATCATTTATTTATTTGTGGGAAGGATACACACCGAGGTCAGAGGACAATGTACACATCGAGGTCAGAGGACAATGTGCAGGAGTTGGCTTTCTCCTTCCACCATGCCAATCCCAGGGATCACACTTAGCTCATCAGGCTTGACAGCAGGTGTCACGCCCTGTTGAACTACCACTCAGATCATCCCTTCTCTTCTTGGCCAGACCTCACTGTGCCCTTCTCCATATCCCGCTCCACCATTTCTTCCAAGTATCCTTGATCTCTTCCTCCCCTACACTAATAAACAGGGTATAGTTGCCCCGTCCTGAGTTCTCTCAACTAGACTCCACTTTACTCTCTCACACGTTTCTGGACAGTGCCCTCCACAGTTCGTCATCTGGATAATCACCTCTTGCTCAGCACTTACCCACTACAACTCATGTCTGATCCTCCATTTCACTTCTGCTCAGATGTTTCCAGCACCTTCCCCATCCAAGATCCCAAGTTTTCCTCTTACTGTGTGAATAGTTTGAGTGAAAATGGCTCCCATAGGCCCATAGGGAGTGGCACTATTAGGTGACAGACCACCTTGTTGGAGTAGGTGTGGCCTGATTGGAGGAAGTGTGTCACTATGGGGGCGGGCTTTGAGGTTTCAAAAGCTCAAGTCAGGCCCAGTGTCATTCTCTCTTCCTGTTGTCAACCTATTCAGCTACCTCTCCAGCACCATGTTTACCTGTGTGCCACCATACTTCCTGCCATGATGAGAACAGACTAAACCTCTGAACTATAGCCAGACCCAGTTAAATACTTTTCTTTCTAAGAGTTGCTGTGGTTACAGTATCTCTTCACAGCAATAGAACCTAAACAAGACACACTGTAACCTCTGACTTCTGCTAGCATGCCTGGAAACTTTATCTTCTATGATAGCTTATTTCATTTTTACTCCTCCTGATTCCTTGATTTTTTTTAATGTATTCAATAAATAATTTATTTATTTTGGTTTCTTTGAACAAGAGATACAGGGAACATAAAATGATTCCTTATTTTCAAGAGCCTAATGAGATAGATAGCAATACAGCCAAGTCCATTAGCCAATGAAACAGGATAAATGTGATCCTTCATTAATTCACAAGATAGTGAAGGCCTGGAGAGAGAGTTTAGTCAGTATACCATGCTTACCATGCAAACATGAAGATCTGAGTTTGCTGAACTCATCCATGTAAAATATAGGATGTGGTGATGTGTGCTTGTTATCCTAGAACCTGTGAGAAGAATCCCTGGAACTCACTGGCCAGACATCCTAGACTGATCAGCAGTCTCTGGGCCAATAGATATATAAATATATATTGCTAAATGGCTCTGGAGGAGACTCTGGCCTCTACACACATTCATCCATATAAGCATGCACTCAAATGTGTGTGCGTGCAAAAATAAAAAAATTCAGCTGTTTAAATGTATACTAAAAAACAGGCTGGGGAGATGGGTCAGTGGATAAAGTATTTGCTGTGCAAGGATGAAGATCTGAGTTTTGGTCCCAAGCAGAGGTTGGTAGTATGCATCTATAATCCAGAGTTTAATGAGCCATCTTGGTGGGAGTATGGAAGACCAGAATGTAGACATTCTGTCCTGGCTCACAAAATTTCAAAAGGGAATGACAATTTTATCAGGATTTGAACTAGAAACATATTCATATTATATTCTGGAAAAATATCTGGCCACATTGTGTCCATGTCCTGAGAATTTGTGTGTCACTGTATGCAGCAGCAATTGGCTTGGTGGAGTAAATGTCAGAACAGTACTGCATGGGAGCTGAGTCACTGTCACATCTCTGCTCTCATCCAGGTTTACAGGGAGAGAGAGGCAAGATGGGAAACATGCAGCTTAGGGAGGGAAGTGGTGTAAACAAGGCACTAACAAGGAGGGTACACACCAAGCGTTCCTAATCCTTAAGGAAATGGACGTGGTTAGAGAAGAGCCTCTTAGTCTGTGCTGGCACAACAGGAAAGGTGGCATTTGGGGGCAAAAATTCACCTATCCAAGACTCTAGCTTGTAAAAATGTAATCCATTGACATCTCTTTTCAAGGAGAGAAGCTGAATTGAGAACATCTCTGAATGAGTTCTCTGGTCAAAAACAACCTCTTATAGAAATGTTTTTCTAGGTTCCTTCACTAAAGCAAACAAGGGCCACTATACCTGTGGTAAAGGGTGCCTCACTGGCATAAGAACTTAGCAGTATTATTCATGAGACACTGGCTTCATAGTCATGAAAAATGCAAGAGTTACCAGGCCATAGAGGCCATGTCAAGGTTCCAGAAAGATGCTGAGGCCAGCAACATGTGACAGGATCTCCAGCAAGGAGATTCTGAAAGGCCACTGCATGAAACTGCAGTGGTGGTGAAGTCTAATTTGCAGTGGAGATCCTGGGATCTCAGGAATGCCAGGACTCTGGGATATGAACTGAGGAAAGCAGTAGGGACAGCCCAGGACAGCAGCCACATGTGTTGCAGGTGGCACATCTGGGAGGGTAGTGCTAATCACGGATGTGGGAACTGAAATTATACCACCAACATCCACAGATGCATGGTTTGAAGCTATAAAATTCATCCTGTCCTGCTAGATTTTGGCTTTGTTTCAGTAAATAATTTCTTACTTTGCTCCATGAATAAAAAGATTTACTCTGACCATTGTATATTGAAAATACATGGAAGCCGGGCAGTGGTGGCGCACGCCTTTAATCCCAGCACTTGGGAGGCAGAGGCAGGTGAATTTCTGTGTTCGAGTCCAGCCTGGTCTACAGAGTGAGTTCCAGGACAGCCAGGGCTACATAGAGAAACCCTGTCTCGAAAAACAAAAACAAAAAACAAAACAAAACAAAAAAAAAAAAAAAAAAGGGGAATCCCTGTAGGGGAAAAAGAAAAAGAAAAAAAGAAAATACATGGATTTTTTTTTTTCAACAAGGGCTCACAGTTGAAAGATTGCATGGAGTCGCACAATAAACATGACTTCAGAACATTATCAATACTGTTAAAACTATTTTTTTGGCTTCTGAGATTGGACTGAGTGTATTTTACATCATGAGATGACCATAAGCTCTTGGAGGTCAGGGATAGAGTGTTTTAGAGATGTGTTTGGGATATCAAGTTGACAGAGTTTAGATTTGTGGTGATTAACCATCATTGTCAGTTTGATCAGATTTTAGAATTGCCTAGGAAACACATTTTTGAAAGCATTGATGAGAATATTTTCGGAGAGGATTAACTAAAGATGGAATCACCATCAATACGGGCTGAATACCTAGGCTGAGTAAAAAGTGGGGAATGGATCGGGAAATCTGATGAGTATTATCATTTCTTTCTCTGCTCCCTAACTACACAGGCGATGTAACCAGCTATTTCATAGTCCTGTCCCCATGCCTTCCTTGCCATGATGTACTACAAGTTCCCAACCATTAACCCAAATAAATCTCTTTTTAAAAATGTCTTGAGAGTCCATCTCACCCCCTCAGAATGGTTACCATCAAGAAAACAAATGACAACAGATACTATTATGAATGTGGAGGAAGAGTAACACATTGCCAGGGTAAATACAAACTTGGGAAGCATTGATGCAACTCACTGTGGGTTTCTAGAAAACACTAAAAATATAGAACTCCAAAGTGGCCCAGCTATACACGCCTAACCATAACCCAGAGGGTCTATGGAAATAGCCCACACTTATTGAAGCACTATGCACAATAGAGATTAAATGGAACCAGCCTAGATATCCATCAATATATGAATGGATATAGAAAATCTGATTTATGTACATAATAGAGAACAATGAACTCATGACATTTGCAGGAAAATGGATACAACTGGAGATCATTATGTTAAGCAAAATAAGCCAGCCTCAGAACAAGTTCTGCCTGTTTCCTTTCATATACAGAATCCAGACTGAAGTGCATATCTCTATGTACAATATGTACACATGCATATGTGTAGATCATGCAAGTAGACAAAGACCAAAAGGGACAAAGAGATGTTAAGAGAGTCAGGAGACAAGAAAGACAAGGTGATAGAATACATATACATTAAAATAGAAGGTGTGGGAATGGGGATGCAGCTCAATGGTTGACAGCACTTACCAAGCAAGCCCATGGCCCTGAGGTGCCTCTTCAGCTTTGAAAGAAGAAGAAAATAGAAAGAGTAATTAATTCAGAGAAGGAAAGGGACCAACAAGAGTAGGGCAGGGGGATGGAGGATGGTGATGAAGATAATTCATATATATAATTCACATGTATAAACATGAATGATAATATTATGATTAAACTCATCATTTTGTATGCCAACCTTAAAATTTAATTTTTTTCATGGACATAGTAGCACAGGCCTTTAATCTCAGTAGCTGGGAGGCAGAGGCAGGCAAGTCTCTGTGAATGCAAGGCCAGCCTGGTCTACATAGTAAGTTCTGGCTTAGCCAGGGCTACATAGTAAGACTCTGTCTCAAAAACAATTGAAAAAAAATTAAACGGAAGCAAAACAAGTACCAACATTTTAAGACTACAGATACATAGAACAGTGGTAGAACACTAATCTAACATACATAAAACACTGGGCTCTATTTCTAGTATCACAAATGAAACTCTCAGATTTTTTAAATTTTCTCTCATGGGCAAAGAGAGAGACATCTTATGATTTAAAACTCATTTCTCTGACTACTAGAAAGGCTTGAAGCTCCTGTTACCCTTACTGTGGCTTTTGTTTGTGCCGCGTGACCAGTGCTTTGTCTTTATTTAAATCCATATCCTGTATTTTTCCTGGTTTAAAAATGTTTTAAGTATTATTGTTTCCGTGTGCGTGTGCACATGTGTGTGTGTGTGCGCGCGCACGCGTGTGTGTGTGTGTGTGTGTGTGTGTGTGTGTGTATGGAGAGAGAGAGAGACAGAGACAGAGAGACAGAGTACAAGACAGAGAGACAGAATGAGAACAATGTTGTCTATATTTTTATCTTTTTTTAAAGTGGATCTTTAACAAAACAACAAGTGTTGTAGAGAAAGTCAAAGCATAGGAGGAGAAGGAGGATGGGGAGCACTGGGGAAGGAAAGTGTTTCCTATGAGATGATGCAGGGGACTTACTAAGTAAAAGACATGTGCTCAGAGACTTTAAGGAGGTGATGGGATAAACCCCATGGGGACCTATGGCCAATCATTCCAGATGTAGGATGAGGAGGCCAGAGAAGTAAGACAGAAGGCTAGACCCTACTGCCTTCAGACCATCCACAGACTTTGAGTTTTCTCAATGAGATGCTAAAGAAACAGGATCTGAGTTCTATACTAGAAGAACCTCTTCCTAGTATGTCACAAAGACAGTGGACATGGGCAGAGAGGGCAGTCAGTAGGAGGGCAGCTGGTGGTTGCTTGGTAACAGAGAGTGGTGGAAGAGATACAGTACTCAGAGTCAGGATACTTCTTCAAGGAAGATAGGATAGATTAGGAAAAGATGCTAAATAGATCTCCAGAAGTGACAGTGCCAAGAGAGTCCAGAAACACATTCCACAGGAGAACAGGCTTCTGAGGCCAAGAAATCCAGCTCCATTGTTGCCTGCTAACAGCATGAGTCATGTAGCCCTAATCTGACTTGAGTCCTTGTTCCCAGTCCTCACACTTTCTGCCTTAATGATCCAAAAGAACGCTCTCCTTCTGAGAAGGGCAGAGATGGGGAACACACTGAGGAGAGAGGACGGAAGCCAACCACATGTCTGTTTGACTGTCACCAATGGCCGGCCTACACCATGCCCATTTCAAAGTGGGGAGAGCATTTGCTTTTAATCAAATATAATACATATATTAACCTACCAGCCTGGACATGCTAACAGGTGACCTCATGTTAACTAAAAGTCAGAAATAAATGTTATCATTTGCCCTATATTTTATTGTTTCATTCAGATGCAGGAAAAGAATATATCCCTTAAATATGCATAGCTAGAATTGACACATACCTGTAATTCCAAATAGTCAGAATGCTGAGGCAGGAGGATTGGAAGTTCAAGGTCAAGTGTTGTAGAGTGAGTTCCAGACCAACCTGAGAAGCTGTTAAGACTCACTCTCTCAAAATAAAAGATTAAGAAAAAAAAAAAAAAATCTGAGGTTTGCGTCGCATGTATAAGGTCCTGGCTTCTATTCCCAGCAAGTAAATAAAGATGAGGAGAAATAGGAGGAAGATCATAAAAAGATAGTAAAAGAGAAAAGTAAAATTAAGCTATTTTGTTGTAGTAAAACATGCATGTTCAATGAAACACTTGCCTTGGGATGTCAAGGCAACAGTCAGCAAATGTTCTTTATGAGAGAGCAGATAAACGAAGCTAGTTCATGTCAAGCTAGTTGGCAATATACACTGCCATCCCTAAGCAGAACTTGCAGGGACCCTTGTTTTAGGGTCAAAAAAATAATTAAAGAAAAGGCATGCAGTCCACTGAAAAAGCCTGTCCACTGGACATGATAGCCCAGAACCACAGTACTCTGGAAGCTAACGGAGGATATTCACGTACTTGAGGCCAGCCTGTGCTATATAGCCAGACCCTGACTCAAAAAAAAGAGAAAAGAGAAAGCCTGTCTATTACAAACAAAACCGTTAGAAACTGGTAGAAAAACAAAGGATTTGTTGTTGTTGTTGTTGTTGTTGTTGTTGCTGTTGTTGTTACTCAGTAGAAAGCCTTCAGTCTTGGGAAGAACAAACCCTGGACTAAATTTATGACTTGAGTAGAAACTCCAGGAATAAAGATAATCCCTCACTTGAGAGTCTTCACTTGGCTGTTTTGTCCAGGCTGCTTACACCAAGCCTTGCTGTGTGATTTATTCATACCATAATGCACTCGTGCAATTGCTGTTTTGATTATTATCTCCTACTTAAAGCTGAGTTGGCACTTTCATCCTGGGGCCTCGTTTCCAGCAGCTTATAAATTTTATGAACAAATTACTTTTTATTTATCAACCTCTTCTTCTGCCCAGCAGTGAATTTTTTTTTAAAGGGTTGACAGAGAATACACAAACACTACTTTTCAAATCAGAAATCCTAATAAAGGAAGATACGGTCCTTACAGGCAAATTTAAGCCAAGTTGTTTCTTTCTTTTAAATTATTATTTATTTTAAACTATTCTCATGTTGTTGAAATTTATATATATATTTTATATTATATATATATATATATATAATATGAAAATAATACAAAGCAAAATATACATGCTAGTCTTTCAAAATCAAAGTAATTCCTTGAAGGGGTTATTTTGTCAGAATCTCACTTGTTCTGGTACATAGCTTCTATGCTGAATGTTTCTGGAACACGTATAATTCCCTAGCCCCATCAAGTTATGCAAAAAGAAGTTGATAAGTTCATCATGTTTCCAAGAGTGGCATTTGACTTATACAGGAGAAAGGGGCTGTCAAGCTCTGGATTGACAACATTCTCTCTCAACATCACTGTACAAAGATACTGAACTCACCAGGATGACAGGGATGATGAACATAAAAATTGCTGTGGAGGAACAGGACCAGCATTCACAGGCCACTTTATATATAACTGGAAATTTACATTTCTATCTCATTTAATCTCCAAGACTAAACAAAGATCACCATCCTCACCTTGGGCAAAGTGGTTGGCTTCCCTGAGCTCTGGTGTTTTCCTATGCAAGGTGACATATAGCATTTTAATTTTGGATAATGTTCTTAAGCCCCTTATTTTTCCTACCAAGTTCTACTTCAATGCTTTTAAAAATCATAAAAATAGACAGTCTCAAGGAGGTATAATAAATACTGAAAAGATAGGAAGTCAGGAAGTTAGGGAGTTGATATCTATAAGATGGTTGGGAAGGTAAAGAATTAGGCCAGAGCCTTGCAGCCGGGAATCTCTGGACTTCTCCTCCATTCTGGCTGTATTCTACTCCCTGTGGTCATCTTTTCAACTACTTTCTAATGCCTAGTTCAACTCAAGAAGGAGACTGCCACTCGTTTTAAGAAGTAAAATGAGAAATACAGTTTCCTTAGATATGTATAGTCGGTGCTATCCAAACCTCACAATAACCAGACAGCAAGCCAAAATTAACCCTCAGCCAGAACTCTAAATCTCACAATTATCTAATTCTTAAGAAAACTCAAAAATGAATGTCAGAGTCTGGGTAAAACAAATCACCTTGTCTTTAGCAAACTAGGGTAAAATATCATATTCCACAAGACCAACAAAATAACAATAATTAATAAACTCCATAGACCTAAAGCAAGTAGCTCTGGATTCTAAAACAAGAAAATATTCTTAAAGTGATAAAATGCAAATTTCAATGATAATAATATTGAAGAATTTTACTGTAAACAAACACATGAGATGTCAATTCTGACCCAGAATCACATATTAGAAACAAAATTCTATTCTGCATCTAGTAGTTACCCAAGATGACTCCACTTTTTTTTGGGTGTGCATAGAGGGCACATGAGGTGTTTATGGGATAGCATATATACCATGTTATGCATATGGAGGTCAGAGGACCACTTTGACAATGAGGAGGAGGAGGATGGTGGTGGTGGTGGTGGTGGTGATGATGATGATGATGATGATCCCATTCTTCGCTCACATCAGAATCCATCTTCTTCAGCTTTTCAATGTGGAACAAAGACCAGGTGCTCCCTAGGGACTTTTCAGGACTTCAGCCCCAGACTGGCACTTCTGAGTCACCCATCCTCATGGACCAAGCAGCTACCAGATTATCAGTCTCTCCAGGGTGAAGTCCATCATTATTGAACCACCAAACTGCATTGTGTTAGCCAATCAAACAGTCCTCTCACTATGTATTTATCTATTCATCTGCTCCTCCAGAGGGACCTGACTAATACAATATATGACATAAAGTAGACACATGATATTCAACATGCTCTCCCCAACCTGTATACTTTGAATTCTTTAAGCTTGAAAAGAGAGAAAAAACAGACTCTTCCCCACTATGGGAACTGAAAATGTTAGTCCTTCATCACAAGGGCATATCTGTGAAGCATAAGTTTCATCGGGCAGAAAACCATATTAGACTCAGTCCAGAAAGCTCTCTCCCACTGAAAGCACTATCTTTCTTCATTTTGTTGTCTCTGTGTTTTTGTCTCTTTTC
>JADRCH010009472.1:0-23504 GCA_019843965.1 Rhynchomys soricoides
ACGGAGCCATAATCTCCCTTGAGGAAGAAATAGTGTCGGTGTGTGGAGTGCGTTCCCGGTAGATACATTTACAAAACAACTCCCACACCTAAGGCTCAGGCAACATTGCAGAAGAGGGCTGGGGAGACTGTAAGACAAGATCAGGGAGTCTGCTATGAGACTGTGCTTTCTAGTAATATCAAAAGCTACACCCATAAAGTCTCACCAACATGACTGCCTAAACATGAGCCAAACAAGGTCAACAATAACGGACACCCTAAAATGGGCAAAAGAACATCCATGAGACCTCAACCCCAAACAAAGAACTACCAGTAACTAAAGATGCTAGGAGTATGAAAATAGTCTTCCCCTGGGAAGAGTATATACACACACACACACACACACACACACACACACACATACATACATATATGCATGTAAAACAACTAATGAGAAAAGAAGACATGATTCTTCAGAGCAAGGGGTTATTGAGTGGACTTTTTGAGAGAGGAAAAGGAAGATAGAAATTACATAATTCTAATCTCAAAAATTAAAAGGAAAATCGTATTTGTTATATGATTTGATTTATATAAAACTCTAGAGAAAACTAATCTTCAGGTACAGAAAGCATGGCAGTGTTGGTCTAGGGACAGACCTCATTTACTTTTCCAAGCCACTCCCTGTCTTGATTGTTATGAGTCCATGGGTATAATATTCATCAAAACTGTATACTTCAAATATGGTCACTGCCTTAGACCTGAACAAAACTGTTCAAATGAAACTGAAAACTCCAACAGAAATATATAGGAACAAGAATTAATCATATCTGGTCAAATCTCTGCACCGTGTCATATGTAAACAACTGTTTG
Source organism: Rhynchomys soricoides (assembly GCA_019843965.1). Classification (NCBI taxonomy): domain Eukaryota; kingdom Metazoa; phylum Chordata; class Mammalia; order Rodentia; family Muridae; genus Rhynchomys; species Rhynchomys soricoides. The sequence goes on from JADRCH010009472.1 coordinate 849, forward strand.
ACAGCAAAGAATTAAATGACAACAGCTTCCATCTTTAGGCTGATGAAAAGCATCCAACAGAACCCAGCTTAAAACCTACAGTAAACACTCTTGAATCACAGATGCTAGGCGTCATCTCAAATACTGCTTCCCTCTCTTCCTAAACTCTCCAAGCCCCCTTCCTCCTCATCGTTGTCCAAGAGGCTGCCCAAAATCAACACCTACATTTTCCCAGTCTCTGACTAAATCCTGCATGCCCTGTTTCATAGCGCCCCTCACCTAGACCTGAGTTTCTTCTCAACTCCAAACCTCACCTCCTCCGGGTCAGTATTTTTCCATTATCTTAAGCAGTGTAACTTAAACCCCAGAAGCCAAAAAGTAAAGAAAAATCTCTAGGAAGCAGAAGCAGTAGGCGTGGAGAAGATCATCCATGCAGTAATAACTGTTTAATTCATGCAGTGGGGTGGTGGTGAAGAAATTTTTTTTTTTTACTTTTTTTTAGCATTTATTTATTTAATGAGGGCGGGGAGTGCAGTGCACATGTGAAGGTCAGAGGACAATCAGCCAGAACCGGTTCTCTTCTACTAGATAGGTCCCAGGGATTGAATTTCCGTTATCAGGTTTGGCAACAAGCACCTTTACCTACTAAGCTACCAGCTTGGAAACAAATATCTTATTTTACAAAGGGAAGTTGTCTCCTTAACTAAACTCCCTCCTTCTCCATTCTCTCTGGCAAATAGTCTTGGGTCCTCCATTCAGCCTCTCCCTGGCATCTCTATTCCTAACAAAGCCATCTTCCTTCTTCATCTTTTGCACAGCCTTTCAGCAGCATCTCTCTGCCTTCTTGCAGCCCCTCTCCTAAGCCACTAGAAAATGCCTTGAAACCATTCTCTTTTGCACATGGCTTTTCCGCTTGTAGGTGAAATTTGTCACCAGTTTAAGACTTCTATTCAATGTGCATGCATTTGTCTGTAGATACTTAATACAACTGTTGTCTCTGCCTGCAAAACTGCTCTGCAGAGACTGGAAAGTTCTGAAGATGCCAGGGTCCTGCTGTTCAACCTCATCTCCCAGGACTGTCATCCTAGTGGCTGCAGTACTGGCTTCCTGATGAACAAACCAGAATCTTTCACGGCTCTACTGTCCCCTCAACCCATGCCAACCACCCTGGGCCTGTTTCACATCCCATCAGCATTAAATCATTGGTAGTCACCAGCCTTGCTTTCTCAGCACACTGCCATTCTCTCCCATACCCAGATGTATGTCACCCTCTGCCTGTGACAGCTCTGTACATTGCTCTCTGAAGGTCCAGAAAACAATTATTTCAGCCTTCATGTGGTCTCCACTACAACTGCTAAATTCCACCACTGTGGTACAAATGTCGAGTAAACAGGTACAGCCGTGTTCTGATAAATCTTCCTTTCCAGAAACAGGACACAAGCTGGCATCAGATTTGCCAAACCTGCTTTAAAGCATCCTTGTTTCTCAGCCTCCAGGAGGGGGCTCCTCCTCTTCCCTGAAAGACTCAGACATTTCTCTTCCAGTCGGTGCTCTCTCCATCTCTAAACACAGGCACGGTTTCTTTGCATTCCCTTTCGGTAGATACCGACAGGCCTTTTAGAGGGAGCAAAGCTTCTCCTTAAAGTCCCATGCCTCCTCCTATATGGAGGAAGCTATGAGATCCTAACACTGCTGGCCTTCTACTGCCTTTATTCCTCCCAAGAGACATGAAGCAGTTTGGAGCAGGCTAACCCATTCCCACCCATTGCATCATTGCCTACAGAGAATACATGAATTCCTGTTCACTCATGCCAATTGGGCCACACTGCCAGCCCTGGGGAAAGTCTGCCTGCCCCCTGCCACCTGAGCCTGTGTGGGAAGTCCAGCTCCTTCCACAGTCCTCCCTTCAGCTTATTCCGAAACAACTCTAATCCATTCCTCTTTATCTGACTTCTTCATCATCTCTTGGTTGGTTCAGGATCCTGGAAGGAAACAAGGAGGCTCTGTAGTAGACATCATTGAACCCTGACGTTACCCCAGCAGCCATGGCTTCAAAATGTTGTTCGGCTACTTGGTGTATCTTATTTTGCCTCTGGTCAGTGACTCTGAGTGGACCTCAGACATCTGGAGAGTTCTTCCAGTTGTGAACAGATCCTGAAATACAGCTCTTTCTTCCACGAATCCAGAAATGGCACACTTCCCATCGGGCCCTACCTCTATGTGTAGCCTAATGTTATTTACTAATTACCAACTGCATGGGTTAGCAGTAATTTCTAAGTTGAAATTTTCAATAGAGTTTACTGAAGCTTTAAATCTGTTCGAAACAAACCCTGGCAGTCTCACTTTTGGAAACCTTACAGAACTTTTGCTAAGTGGGATCTTGAGGTAACATTTCAGTCAGCTTTAGCAAAGACAGACTGAACAGGGTGTGGGTGAGTTCAACTGGTCATTTTTAACTACTCAGTTCACAAACATTCTACCTGTTGCCATTGAGAAGAGACTCTGATAGCAAAGAATTGAACATTCAGCCAAGCATGGTGGCATGTGTCGCCAGGCCAGGCCAGCTTGCACTACTTGGTAAAACCATGTCTCAAAACTGCTTAGTGATCTTTGTGGAAGAGGGGAGGCTGCAAGAACTATTGATGATAGACACCTTCAAAGAGATGGTGTTCTCCAGACACAGACAAGGCAGATGCACACAAGGTCTCACGGAGGCTCTGACAGCACTCACAAAGCTTGTATAAGCTCAAGTTAGACAAAATCCCAAGGAGGAGGAAGAGTAGACCCAAAGTCCCCTCCCCTAATCTATTGCAATTGGTAGCTGTTGGGAGAGGGAAAATCAGTTTTCTTCAGTGGAGTGACACTGGGTACATCAACCATATTCCACAGCAGACTCCATGCTCAGGACTAGTTGGCCAGCACAAATCGGATTTCTGTGTGTGTGTGTGTGTGTGTGTGTATGTGTGTGTGTGTGTTTTGGGCTTTGGTTTCTTTTTTAAGAAAAATAACATGAAGTTGGATGGGTCGGGAGGTAGGGAGGGTGTGAGAGGAGGAGGGAAGAATGTAATTAAAATATATTGTGTGAAATTCTCAAAGAATAAATAAAAATCTAAAAACGAAAAAAATTAATTGAATAATCAAATGCATTTTAAATGACCCAGAGGTTTTAGTTTCATTGGGAAAACCCAGAGAAAGTAGGAAAGTCCATCCATGGACAAGAGTGTTCGGGTCAGCTTTGCTTGAGAATGAACCCAAGCATCACCCAGAAGAACAGCAAGGATGAGTCTTGAAACAGAATGTTGCCGTTTTGTCCTATTTACAGTGTCCTTTGCCTTACAGAAGCTTTGTAATTTTATGAGGTCCCATCTGTCAATTCTTGATCTTAGAGCACAAGTCATTGGTGTCCTGTTCAAGAACTTTTCCCTTGTGCCCATGTGTTCGAGACTTTTCCCCCACTTTCTCTTCTATTAGATTCAGTGTATCTGGTTTTATGTGAAGGTCCTTGATCCACTTGGACTTGAGCTTTGTGCAGGAAGATAGGAATGGGTCAATTTGCAATCTTCTACATGTAGACCGCCAGTTGAACCAGCACCATTTGTTGAAGATGCTGTCTTTTTTTCCACTGCATGGTTTTAGCTCCTTTGTCAAAGATCAAGTAACCATAAGTGTGTGGGTTCATTTCTGGGTCTTCGATTCTATTCCATTGATCTACCTGCCTGTCGTACCAATACCATGCAGTTTTTATCACTACTGCTCTGTAGGACAGCTTGAAGTCAAGGAGGCTGATTCCCCCAGAAGTCCTTTTATTGTTGAGAATAGTTTTTGCATCCCCAGGGAGGTAGCAACAGTGGCAACTGGCCTGACCCCCCTATACTCCTGGAGACTGATCCACCAACCAAAGAATACACATGGAGGGACCCATGGTGCTGGCCACATATGTGGCAGAGGAGGGTCTTGTTGGCCATCAGGAGGAGGAGAGGCCCTTGGGCCTGAGGGTGTTAGATGCCCCAGTATAGGAGAATGCCAAGGAGGGAAGACGAGAGTGGGTGGGTGGGTAGGTGGGGGAATACCTCCATAGTGGCCAGGGGAGGGGGAGGAAATGGGAAGGTTCCAAAGGGGAGATCTAGAAAAGGGGAAACATTTGAAATGTAAATAAAGTAGGAAAAATTTAAAAAAAATTTAAATTAAAAAAAGAAAAGTAAAAAAAAAAGAAGTCATTCTGAAAAAAATTAGATTTTGTTAAATTGATGTTAAACAATTCTATGATACATATAGTACATAAAGAAAATTTTGCACTAAAAAAAAAAAAGAAGAAGAAGAAAGAAAGAAACAGGATGTTAAAAAAAGAAGCCACTTACAAAGGATAGCATATTCTCAGGTTTCCCTGTGTTATCACATTTGCCCCCACATAAAAGATAACATACTGTATGGTCCCATTTATGTGACTATTCAACTTATTTTTGAATTTGTGTGAAGTGTATTAGTTGTAGACAGAACTGGCTTGTAGATCTGGAAGTCAAAATAGTGAGCATGGTTGGATAAAGGGAATCATGCGAAAGCCTCTTTAAAAGTGTGGGAAATGCTAGGAATAGTTCTATCCCAAGACCGAGCTATACCACTCCTGGGCATATACCCAAAATGTGCTCCACCAGCCCACAAATCACTTGTTCAACTATGTTCAAAGCAGCTTTGTTATAGCCAAAAACTGGAAACAACCTAGATGTCCCTCAGCTGAAGAATGGATAAAGAAAATGTGGTACATCTACACGATGGAATACAATTCAGCTATTAAAAACAAAGACGCCATGCATTTTGCAGGCAAATGGATGGATCTTGAGAATATCACCCTGCTTAGTCCCAAAAGGACAAACATGGTATATGTACTCACTGATAAGTGGATATTAGCCATAAAATACAGGATATCCACACTAGACTCCACAGATCCAAAGAAGCTAAACAAGAAGGAAGGCCCAAGCAAGGATGCTTGAATCTCACTTAAAAGGGGAAATAAATTAGTCTTAAGAGGCAGATGGAGGGAGGGAACTGGGTGGGAATGGGGACAAGGAGGGGGAGGGGAATTCAGGATGAGGTATGGAGAGGGACAGCAGGGATGACTGGATGGCCATGAGAATGAAGGAGGACATGCAGCTGACAGGGGTGGGGAGTTAGGGGTCATTTCCGGGAAGAGACAGTGTCCTGGGATAAGGGAGTGCCCAAGACTCAATGGGTGTGTCTTTGGCTGTGACTCACAGCATTAGGGATATAGCATCTGAAGAGGCCACCTCCTGTAGCCAGGCAGGAACCATAATGAAACAATGGGGACACCAATCTACCCACAAAACTTTCAACCCAAATTTTATCCTGTCTACAAGAAATGCAGGGACAGGGGATGGAGCATAGACTGAGGGAAAGGCCAACCAATAACCAGCCCAATTTGAGACCCATCACATGGACAAGTACCAATTCCTCACACTATTAATGATACTGTTATGCTAGCAGACAAGAGTCTAGCATGGCTGCCCTCTGAGACACTCCAACCAGAAGGTAACTCAGATGTAAATACCCACAGCGGATGGAGCTTGGGGATTCTTATGGAAGAATAGGAAGGATTGTGGCCCCTAAAGAGATAGAAACTCCACAGGAAGACAAACAGAATTAACCTGGACCCTTGGGGCTCTCAGAGACCGAACCACCAACCAAAGATCATACATGGGCTGGGCCTAGGCCCCCTGCACATATGTAGCAGATGTGCAGCTTGGTCTTCATGTGGGTCTGGAACAACTGGAGCAGGGGCTATCCCAAAAGCTGTCTGTGTGATATGTTCTTCTAGCTGAGCTGTCTTGTCTGGCCTCAGTCAATGCATAGCCTCACAGAGACTTTATGTGCCAGGGTGGGGGGATATCCATGGGGCCCCCACGTGCTCAGAGGAGAAAGAGAGTGGGGAGGGGAAAGGACTGTGGGAGGAGGGGCAGTGAGTGAGATGTAAAGTGAATAAGTAAAAATAATAATAATAATAAATAAATGAATGAATAAGCAAAAGAGTGTGAGAAATGGTCTCTATCTTGATTTGAATGACGATTCACTGTGTGTATATTGCTGTGTATATATATTCAAATCTAGTGTGCTGTGCAGTTAAGATGCATAGCTCTGTCTCGTGTGTGTGTGTGTGTGTGTGTGTATGTGTGTGTGTGCATTCTAAAGAAAATTTTCTGAGCATTTCCCATTAACCTGGGCCCAGGAGATAGGTGATGATAGGGTGAGCAATGTCCTTCCCCCAGTGGAATGCAATCCTAAGGCTAGCTAAGTGTCTTTGCTCAGTGTGCCTGAACTCATCTCTCTTTTGCACAGTATTTAAATTGCACACTATTAACCGTTGTTCAGGGCAACAATGGTAGTTTGCATTTCTTTGGCAAACACATTTTGTGGCTTTTTTTCAATGCAAGGTCATCATGATGCCTCATTATGGAAAAACCCCTAGAATCTTTTCCTCCCTCCAGCAGAAGAACTATAGGACTTTCATCCTGCAGATTTCAGAATTGATTCTCTGTGCTGCCCTCATTCCCAATATCCCACGGAGATATGCACTAAAATCCAGAGCAATGAACACACCTATGAAAAATGATGCTTTCAAAACTGCCTCATGGTACAGTAAATTTGAAAGTACTCTTAATAATAAGAAGAATCAACATTGACTTTAATAGTCTTCAAACCCATCATGTAATTTCATTAGCCACCCAGCACAGATGCGAGCAGGGATGATGTCATACATTTTCCCCTTGCTCTGAAACCTGAGTCAGGCGCCAGAGATGGAAACCGGCTTTGCAGACTCTAATAGGATTAAAGCTTCTGGCCACTGCTGATCAATAGATGGTAGCTAGAGGAATCCAGCCCTGTGCACTGACCTCTCCAGCCCTTCCTGGGGCACAGCCTCTCTCACGTGGAAGGGGGACTCAGGTGGTTGTTTTCTGCAGTCATCTGATGTATCCGAAGGCTCTGAGTGGTTTGCCATTTTCTCTAGGACTCGATTCTGGAAGATAAGGCTTATCATTTATGCTGTAGCCTTCCACAGTGGGAACTTTAGTTGGCTCACACAGCCACCATATATAATTACCAATTTTGACTGTGGACTCTAGAATCAGGCATAGCCTGACTGAAACCTACCACTTCCACTGTCCCCTTAAACTGTCTCCAACAGGTGACCCTACCTCTGTGAGCATCAGTCTGCTCACTTATAGAAGGATAATAGTGTTTACCTTACAGAGGTATAGTGAGCACAAAGAAAGTACACGTGAGATAAGACATGTAACAGATCCTGGTCTACATGGGATTCGCTGCTCAGCAGTGGAAGCTGTTACTTAGAAGAAATGTAAGCTCTGATCAGTAGCGACCACTTTCTAAAATCCTGAAAATTCTAAAATTTCCCCTAACCATAAGAGAGGAAAAGAAGTTTTGGTTTTGGTTTGTGTTGTTTTGTGCCGTGTTGTTGCTGTTGTTGCTGTTGTGTGGTTGTAGTTTGAGGGTTTTGTTGCTGCTGCTTGAACCTCTTTGGTTTCTTGTTCATTTTGCCTTTTACATCTCAACGTAGCTCAGCATTTCCAGCCTTTCGATCTTAGCACAAACAGGGAGTCAGGGCCTAGACGGACTTATTACAACCTCCAAGCTTCTCTAATGAGAATTTCAATAACATGGCAAAACACAATGACCTCATCATCCCAATGTAGCGGCGGTAAAAAAAAAAAAAAAAATCAATGCTCCTTAAAAAGCTTGACAGTCAATCAAGGTCTAACCAGATATCTGCGAAAGTCAAACAGGTCCTTATTAAAATAAATAAATAAATAAATCGCAAGCCCAGTTCACCTAGGGATCTCATTAGAGCTTCTCAGCAGCATCCCCTGATGGAAGCTGGGAGTTTTCATGTGAGTTGGCCGAGGGTTTTTTGTGTTTGTTTGTTCTTGTTTTTGTTTTGTTTTCCAAATATGGAATCCCAGTGAGATCAGGGGCTATAAGTCTCCCCAGCAGCTGTCTCCAAAGCACTTTTATTGGCTGTCTGTCCTCATAGGCATTACCAGGGAAAACAGTCATCCACACATCAGTGTTATTCTTCCCCCCCAGTGAAAGTGCATGCTGCATTTCTACTCTATGAGCCTTTTCCTAAAGCCTCATAACTCAAATGTTAATGCGAGGCCATTTTCCCTCCCTGAGCTCAGGTCATTTTAAGAAATAACACCTGCCAGGGATCAGCCATTCTTCACGGCACTGGAGATACAATAATGAGTAAAGCACAGCCCTGCCCTTCCCCAGCAGCCTGTGCCACCCGCAACCACAGATGCCCCCAACTCTTAAACCAGTTACTGCAAAAAAGAGCAACAGAGTAAAACACACACTGTGATCCCCAACCGGAGTTAAATTCCTCACTTTTAGCACCAAAGACAAACTGACAGTGAATTATACACTCAAAAACAACCGGCTTACGCTAGAACTCAAATTAGGTGACCCTGGCCATAGTCCCCAACAGATTCACTTAGAGACTCGGCAAATATCAACGCAGGATCCAGATCCTGCCCTGGCCTCATAGTCATGCACACACATTGGGAAAGAGCTAACACGTTACAAACTGTCTGTAGTTCATCAGGAGCATCCCTATGTGCCTTCAGTCTCCCTATTTCTAAGAACTACCTGCTGAGTTTGTGAGGGTTAGATGTAGCCATACATGTTTGGAAGTGTCCAGGAAGGTATATCTAATGTGTTATTTTGTGATATGACATCCTCATTGAATGAATTAAGACAGTAAAGAAAACTGAATTCCTAGAGCGATAGACAACTCAGTTGGTAAAGTATGCACTGTGTAAATTTGAGGACCAGAGTTTAGACCCTCATCACCTATGTAAACAACAGGCATAGGGAGGTGCACCTATGGTCCCAGCACTGGGAAAGAAGAGACAGAAGGTCCCTGAGCCTCACTAGCCAGCTACTTTTACCAAATTACTCAGCTCTGGGATCAGTAAGAGACTCTGCCTCAAAAACATAAGGTAGAAAGGAGTTTTATCTGATATCAACCTCTGGCCTTTGCACAAGCATGTGTGTGGGTATACCCCACACACATACCACATACATACCACACACCATATACACATGCACAAACACCACACATACCACACTTTACACCACACACACACACAAGCACGCATGCACACATACACACATGCACACACACCGATCATACCACATACACCACACATACACATCACACACATGTACAAACACCACATATACACACACACTGATCATAACACACCACACACACACACACACACACACACACACACAATTTTTTTTTAAATAGAATAGGAAAGTCCAGGATTCCAGAAAGCCTTAGGCTTAGCTACCAACATCAGATGATCATTGGAGCAAAAATTCAACCTTGGCCAATGATCTGCTAACAAAAAGCAAAAGAATAAGATACCACTATCCCCAAGCAGTCAACAGGTTAAGTTCCCTTTTTAAAAGATACGAATTTTTCAGGTTAACTCCTTAAATAAACTAAATTATATGTCATTTACAATAGATACACTATTTATAAGAGATAATATTTGAAAATGCAGCTACCCAAATTTAGAGCAGGTCTGAATGTTTGTATGGCCCCAAAAATTCATAAAATGAAATCCTAGCACCCTGGTGATGTAGTTAGGTAGAGATGACTTTGGGGGACGATCAGGTAATGGAAGTGGAGCTTTCCTGGATGAGATTAGTGCCCGGAGAGTGGAGGGAATGGGGAGGTTCCAAAGGGGACATCTGGAAAGGGGGAAACATTTGAAATGTAAATAAAGTATCAAAAAAAACCCCAAACAAACAAAAAACAAAAACAAAAGATGCCTGAGGGATTTCGTTTGTCCCTTCTGTCAAGTGAGAACACAACAAGAAGACAGACCTCTGGGGATCCATACACAGGCCTCACCGGACACTAAATCTGCCGATTTAATGTTGATATTGGACTTATCAACCCCCAGACTATTAGAAATAAAATTCTGTTGTTTATAAGCCACTCAACTTTCCTAACACATAAAGCAATAAGTGTGTGAGGTAAGATGTATGTTAATTAGTTCTAATTAGACATTCCATAATGTACACATATTTCAAAATATCGCATTGTACAAAGTAAATGCACAGACAGGTTTTCTATTCTAACAATGTTAAAACTGAGTAGAAGACACGCAGATCACACCACAGTCAACTCTCCATATATACGAGTCTCTCGTCCATGAGTTCTACCAAGGGTGGAAAATATTCAAATACAGAACTGTCTGTACTGACTCCATACAGGCTTTCTCTTTCTTGACATTATCTCCTAAACAATGCTATATAACAGCTGTTTATATAACGTTAACTTCATATTGGATATTATAAGTGATCTAAGGGCAGTTTAAAGCATGTAGAAGAATGTGCAATTATATGTAAATATTGCACCACGTTCTACAAGGAGCTAAGCTTCTGCCTGTCTTTTTGCCCTTGGGACTATTAGAACCAATGTTTAATGAACACTGACAGCCAACTCAAATGGACGACACTGAGCAAACGCAAACAAGAAGACATCAAAGCAGCAACCTTAACATCAGCATAGACAGATTCAAGGCAAAAAGTGCTATGAGTGACAAAAGAAAGCTTTGCATTGATAAATACACTGGTCAAATGCATAGCAGCTGTGAGCCCTGACTCTATCAGAGTGCCAGGTACACGGAGTAGTGACGTATTCACCACAGGTCAGGCAAGCTCTGCATCAACTCATGCCTTCCTCCCAAGATAATGGGATTTTATAGTTGATAGAGCTTGTCCAGGGTCCGAGGATGGTGAGGGAGGAACTAGTATTCACACCAGACATTCTGGGGCCATGTCAGCACTCCTAGGTTCTTACCATACTTTCTTTAAAAAGTAAAAAGTAGTATTAGAAACAGAAAGAAAGGTTTGACAAAACCTTCTTTATTTCTTTTTTATCTTTCTTTCCATTATAGGGATAGCAGAAAAGTTAGCAACCTACTCTTATAACACGTATGTCATGTAATATATAAATAATACATATTAATAGGGTCCCTTCATGTCAAATCAGGATCTAGCTAAGCTGCACACCTTTTTTCAAATGTTCATAGAATGTTCATTTTAAATGTATAAAAATTATTTAATAGGCCACAAAATAGCTCAGCAAATTAATGCAGGTATGATTCTTATAAATCTGTTTGGATTAAAATAGAATTAAATATAAAACCTAATCTAGTAAATAATTCTATATCCTGGACTGGAGAGGTGACTCAGCAAGTAAAGGTGCTTGCCACACAATCCTCGTGATCTGATTTCAATTCCCAAAGTCCATGTAAATGTAGCAAAAGAGAATCAATACTCACAAGCTTTCCTCTGATCTCTACACACACAATGTACACTTGTGCATCATGGATAGATAGATAGATAGATAGATAGATAGATATTATTAGATGCTGGTAAAGTGACTATCAGGATCAGGTGAGGTTTTTGAAGATAATAAGTTGGATAATGTAAAGCAAAATTTTAACTTACATAAATATTGCTTGTCATAGCTGTTGAACATCTAAAAATCTGTCCAAAGAAAATAAGTTAGGCACATAGATAAAAATCAATGTTCATAATATCTCATTGCAGAATTACTTATAATGTTTTTAAGTTAAGTAATCAATTATATGAGCCATTGCCATATAACTGTAGTAAGCATTTAAAATGAGCAATTACTATGGTGTGAGCGTAGAAAGATATCTGAGAGATACGTTGACAAAGATTTCTATGTATAGATGAATATAAAACATGCCTTTATCTGAAAAGTACTAATAAAAAATCTAATACCTGCATTTATAGATGCATAAAAATTTTTCTAGAAAAATAAACAATTCTATCTGTAAGATATAATTAAGAGGGCTGTCTGGTTTTAACCTGGAAAATATTTTACAATTAGCATATATTTTATAAATGTTATATTTTTAATATGTTATATTTTTTAATCAGAAAGATAACACAATACTCCAAAGGCAAATTGTGGAGAGGAAGAAGACTCTCTGTTCTCTCTAATGATGACCAAATGCATGTCCCACCTCCAGGTGCTCCCCTGGGGACACCCCAGCAAAGCACTGAGTGAAAGGGAAATAGCCACATGGGAAGCTTCCTAAAGTCAAAGACAGTCACCCTTTAAGGTCAGTCTTAGTGCTATGACAATAACAGCTTCACATCTAGGAACAAGAATACATTCCCTGCCCCTCCCTGAAAGAAGGCCTGGTTTACAAGTCACCAACCACCCTGGCTTCCCATCAGCTTACAAACCTGGCCTCTTATGCCCCATATGCTCAGAGGACTTCTGATGTCAATAGCCCTCATTATTTTTAAATTCCCTCTAAGCCCAGATTCAGAGTCAAGGGCAGCAAGAATGTCCCCTGAGTCTACAAAATCAATGTCTCTGTAATCTACTTCCTGTGTCCTGTCTGAGAATGCAACCATGATTAGAGGGGCCAAGTCATCCAGCACTTTTGCCCCAAAGACAGTGCTTTAAAGCAGGTATTTAGCATAGGCTATTCAAGCCAGAGACTAAAGGGGCTTTCCCAACATGATTTCAGGTGGCACAGAACTATGTCTGGGCGCTTCACACACCGAGGTTGACTTGCACAACAAATCTAAAATTCTGGTCTAGTGAGGACTCTGGGTAATTACGTGCAATAGTTTGACTGCTAAGGGGTGGGATAATTAATAACCCATAAATGTCCTGAGTGAGTGAGCATACTCAGTTGTCCCGTCACTAAAACCCACAGCAGTATTAATGTGGTTCCTCTGTCAGGTTCATCAACTGGACAGAGAGTCAAGTCAGGGCGGATTCATTTTTAATCTCTTCCATTTACTCTTTATTTTGTTCCCTTTCATTGTTTATAGACTGAATGGCAATTATGACTGGCAAGATATACCACTTCCCAATCTTTTCCCGTACACTTCAGGGAAAAGTAAAAATAATTTGCCTCTGATCAGTCTGCCAGGGCTGCAAGAGAAGGGTGTGCCTGTCAACAATTAGCTAGAGGTTTAGAACGGTAAGAGACTGGGAGAAGAGCAAGGTTCTGAACGTTACAAAGTCGTTATCACTCGTCTCACACTGTTCATAACTGGCCTCAAGGTCTCAAGCTAGAAAAACCATTGCATGGGCCATCTGAAGACTGAAAACTTCCCAGTTTGCTTTAGCAGACTACAGGTGACCTAAGGAAAGCTTCCTGTGTGTTAGCCTCACCTCAGGACACCACAGGCTAAGAAAAAAATGCACTGTTGTCTGGATGAATACCTGCATGGGAAAATGGATGCACTAACAAATAGATGGAAAGAGGAAGCAGGTAAAACGATAAGCAAACAGGTAGGAGGTAGGTAAGCAGTCAGGCAAGGAAAGTCGTGACCTTCCTCTTTATTGTTTCTCCTTCTGTGTAAACCCAGGCAGCAACCAAGGAGAGTCTGGAGACCACTACTGTTGCTTCTTCCTACCATAGCTTTTCCCCTGTCTGCTTTTTATGCAGTTTTATGATTGCATTTATTTATCATTTATTTATTTGTGGGAAGGATACACACCGAGGTCAGAGGACAATGTACACATCGAGGTCAGAGGACAATGTGCAGGAGTTGGCTTTCTCCTTCCACCATGCCAATCCCAGGGATCACACTTAGCTCATCAGGCTTGACAGCAGGTGTCACGCCCTGTTGAACTACCACTCAGATCATCCCTTCTCTTCTTGGCCAGACCTCACTGTGCCCTTCTCCATATCCCGCTCCACCATTTCTTCCAAGTATCCTTGATCTCTTCCTCCCCTACACTAATAAACAGGGTATAGTTGCCCCGTCCTGAGTTCTCTCAACTAGACTCCACTTTACTCTCTCACACGTTTCTGGACAGTGCCCTCCACAGTTCGTCATCTGGATAATCACCTCTTGCTCAGCACTTACCCACTACAACTCATGTCTGATCCTCCATTTCACTTCTGCTCAGATGTTTCCAGCACCTTCCCCATCCAAGATCCCAAGTTTTCCTCTTACTGTGTGAATAGTTTGAGTGAAAATGGCTCCCATAGGCCCATAGGGAGTGGCACTATTAGGTGACAGACCACCTTGTTGGAGTAGGTGTGGCCTGATTGGAGGAAGTGTGTCACTATGGGGGCGGGCTTTGAGGTTTCAAAAGCTCAAGTCAGGCCCAGTGTCATTCTCTCTTCCTGTTGTCAACCTATTCAGCTACCTCTCCAGCACCATGTTTACCTGTGTGCCACCATACTTCCTGCCATGATGAGAACAGACTAAACCTCTGAACTATAGCCAGACCCAGTTAAATACTTTTCTTTCTAAGAGTTGCTGTGGTTACAGTATCTCTTCACAGCAATAGAACCTAAACAAGACACACTGTAACCTCTGACTTCTGCTAGCATGCCTGGAAACTTTATCTTCTATGATAGCTTATTTCATTTTTACTCCTCCTGATTCCTTGATTTTTTTTAATGTATTCAATAAATAATTTATTTATTTTGGTTTCTTTGAACAAGAGATACAGGGAACATAAAATGATTCCTTATTTTCAAGAGCCTAATGAGATAGATAGCAATACAGCCAAGTCCATTAGCCAATGAAACAGGATAAATGTGATCCTTCATTAATTCACAAGATAGTGAAGGCCTGGAGAGAGAGTTTAGTCAGTATACCATGCTTACCATGCAAACATGAAGATCTGAGTTTGCTGAACTCATCCATGTAAAATATAGGATGTGGTGATGTGTGCTTGTTATCCTAGAACCTGTGAGAAGAATCCCTGGAACTCACTGGCCAGACATCCTAGACTGATCAGCAGTCTCTGGGCCAATAGATATATAAATATATATTGCTAAATGGCTCTGGAGGAGACTCTGGCCTCTACACACATTCATCCATATAAGCATGCACTCAAATGTGTGTGCGTGCAAAAATAAAAAAATTCAGCTGTTTAAATGTATACTAAAAAACAGGCTGGGGAGATGGGTCAGTGGATAAAGTATTTGCTGTGCAAGGATGAAGATCTGAGTTTTGGTCCCAAGCAGAGGTTGGTAGTATGCATCTATAATCCAGAGTTTAATGAGCCATCTTGGTGGGAGTATGGAAGACCAGAATGTAGACATTCTGTCCTGGCTCACAAAATTTCAAAAGGGAATGACAATTTTATCAGGATTTGAACTAGAAACATATTCATATTATATTCTGGAAAAATATCTGGCCACATTGTGTCCATGTCCTGAGAATTTGTGTGTCACTGTATGCAGCAGCAATTGGCTTGGTGGAGTAAATGTCAGAACAGTACTGCATGGGAGCTGAGTCACTGTCACATCTCTGCTCTCATCCAGGTTTACAGGGAGAGAGAGGCAAGATGGGAAACATGCAGCTTAGGGAGGGAAGTGGTGTAAACAAGGCACTAACAAGGAGGGTACACACCAAGCGTTCCTAATCCTTAAGGAAATGGACGTGGTTAGAGAAGAGCCTCTTAGTCTGTGCTGGCACAACAGGAAAGGTGGCATTTGGGGGCAAAAATTCACCTATCCAAGACTCTAGCTTGTAAAAATGTAATCCATTGACATCTCTTTTCAAGGAGAGAAGCTGAATTGAGAACATCTCTGAATGAGTTCTCTGGTCAAAAACAACCTCTTATAGAAATGTTTTTCTAGGTTCCTTCACTAAAGCAAACAAGGGCCACTATACCTGTGGTAAAGGGTGCCTCACTGGCATAAGAACTTAGCAGTATTATTCATGAGACACTGGCTTCATAGTCATGAAAAATGCAAGAGTTACCAGGCCATAGAGGCCATGTCAAGGTTCCAGAAAGATGCTGAGGCCAGCAACATGTGACAGGATCTCCAGCAAGGAGATTCTGAAAGGCCACTGCATGAAACTGCAGTGGTGGTGAAGTCTAATTTGCAGTGGAGATCCTGGGATCTCAGGAATGCCAGGACTCTGGGATATGAACTGAGGAAAGCAGTAGGGACAGCCCAGGACAGCAGCCACATGTGTTGCAGGTGGCACATCTGGGAGGGTAGTGCTAATCACGGATGTGGGAACTGAAATTATACCACCAACATCCACAGATGCATGGTTTGAAGCTATAAAATTCATCCTGTCCTGCTAGATTTTGGCTTTGTTTCAGTAAATAATTTCTTACTTTGCTCCATGAATAAAAAGATTTACTCTGACCATTGTATATTGAAAATACATGGAAGCCGGGCAGTGGTGGCGCACGCCTTTAATCCCAGCACTTGGGAGGCAGAGGCAGGTGAATTTCTGTGTTCGAGTCCAGCCTGGTCTACAGAGTGAGTTCCAGGACAGCCAGGGCTACATAGAGAAACCCTGTCTCGAAAAACAAAAACAAAAAACAAAACAAAACAAAAAAAAAAAAAAAAAGGGGAATCCCTGTAGGGGAAAAAGAAAAAGAAAAAAAGAAAATACATGGATTTTTTTTTTTCAACAAGGGCTCACAGTTGAAAGATTGCATGGAGTCGCACAATAAACATGACTTCAGAACATTATCAATACTGTTAAAACTATTTTTTTGGCTTCTGAGATTGGACTGAGTGTATTTTACATCATGAGATGACCATAAGCTCTTGGAGGTCAGGGATAGAGTGTTTTAGAGATGTGTTTGGGATATCAAGTTGACAGAGTTTAGATTTGTGGTGATTAACCATCATTGTCAGTTTGATCAGATTTTAGAATTGCCTAGGAAACACATTTTTGAAAGCATTGATGAGAATATTTTCGGAGAGGATTAACTAAAGATGGAATCACCATCAATACGGGCTGAATACCTAGGCTGAGTAAAAAGTGGGGAATGGATCGGGAAATCTGATGAGTATTATCATTTCTTTCTCTGCTCCCTAACTACACAGGCGATGTAACCAGCTATTTCATAGTCCTGTCCCCATGCCTTCCTTGCCATGATGTACTACAAGTTCCCAACCATTAACCCAAATAAATCTCTTTTTAAAAATGTCTTGAGAGTCCATCTCACCCCCTCAGAATGGTTACCATCAAGAAAACAAATGACAACAGATACTATTATGAATGTGGAGGAAGAGTAACACATTGCCAGGGTAAATACAAACTTGGGAAGCATTGATGCAACTCACTGTGGGTTTCTAGAAAACACTAAAAATATAGAACTCCAAAGTGGCCCAGCTATACACGCCTAACCATAACCCAGAGGGTCTATGGAAATAGCCCACACTTATTGAAGCACTATGCACAATAGAGATTAAATGGAACCAGCCTAGATATCCATCAATATATGAATGGATATAGAAAATCTGATTTATGTACATAATAGAGAACAATGAACTCATGACATTTGCAGGAAAATGGATACAACTGGAGATCATTATGTTAAGCAAAATAAGCCAGCCTCAGAACAAGTTCTGCCTGTTTCCTTTCATATACAGAATCCAGACTGAAGTGCATATCTCTATGTACAATATGTACACATGCATATGTGTAGATCATGCAAGTAGACAAAGACCAAAAGGGACAAAGAGATGTTAAGAGAGTCAGGAGACAAGAAAGACAAGGTGATAGAATACATATACATTAAAATAGAAGGTGTGGGAATGGGGATGCAGCTCAATGGTTGACAGCACTTACCAAGCAAGCCCATGGCCCTGAGGTGCCTCTTCAGCTTTGAAAGAAGAAGAAAATAGAAAGAGTAATTAATTCAGAGAAGGAAAGGGACCAACAAGAGTAGGGCAGGGGGATGGAGGATGGTGATGAAGATAATTCATATATATAATTCACATGTATAAACATGAATGATAATATTATGATTAAACTCATCATTTTGTATGCCAACCTTAAAATTTAATTTTTTTCATGGACATAGTAGCACAGGCCTTTAATCTCAGTAGCTGGGAGGCAGAGGCAGGCAAGTCTCTGTGAATGCAAGGCCAGCCTGGTCTACATAGTAAGTTCTGGCTTAGCCAGGGCTACATAGTAAGACTCTGTCTCAAAAACAATTGAAAAAAATTAAACGGAAGCAAAACAAGTACCAACATTTTAAGACTACAGATACATAGAACAGTGGTAGAACACTAATCTAACATACATAAAACACTGGGCTCTATTTCTAGTATCACAAATGAAACTCTCAGATTTTTTAAATTTTCTCTCATGGGCAAAGAGAGAGACATCTTATGATTTAAAACTCATTTCTCTGACTACTAGAAAGGCTTGAAGCTCCTGTTACCCTTACTGTGGCTTTTGTTTGTGCCGCGTGACCAGTGCTTTGTCTTTATTTAAATCCATATCCTGTATTTTTCCTGGTTTAAAAATGTTTTAAGTATTATTGTTTCCGTGTGCGTGTGCACATGTGTGTGTGTGTGCGCGCGCACGCGTGTGTGTGTGTGTGTGTGTGTGTGTGTGTGTATGGAGAGAGAGAGAGAGACAGAGACAGAGAGACAGAGTACAAGACAGAGAGACAGAATGAGAACAATGTTGTCTATATTTTTATCTTTTTTTAAAGTGGATCTTTAACAAAACAACAAGTGTTGTAGAGAAAGTCAAAGCATAGGAGGAGAAGGAGGATGGGGAGCACTGGGGAAGGAAAGTGTTTCCTATGAGATGATGCAGGGGACTTACTAAGTAAAAGACATGTGCTCAGAGACTTTAAGGAGGTGATGGGATAAACCCCATGGGGACCTATGGCCAATCATTCCAGATGTAGGATGAGGAGGCCAGAGAAGTAAGACAGAAGGCTAGACCCTACTGCCTTCAGACCATCCACAGACTTTGAGTTTTCTCAATGAGATGCTAAAGAAACAGGATCTGAGTTCTATACTAGAAGAACCTCTTCCTAGTATGTCACAAAGACAGTGGACATGGGCAGAGAGGGCAGTCAGTAGGAGGGCAGCTGGTGGTTGCTTGGTAACAGAGAGTGGTGGAAGAGATACAGTACTCAGAGTCAGGATACTTCTTCAAGGAAGATAGGATAGATTAGGAAAAGATGCTAAATAGATCTCCAGAAGTGACAGTGCCAAGAGAGTCCAGAAACACATTCCACAGGAGAACAGGCTTCTGAGGCCAAGAAATCCAGCTCCATTGTTGCCTGCTAACAGCATGAGTCATGTAGCCCTAATCTGACTTGAGTCCTTGTTCCCAGTCCTCACACTTTCTGCCTTAATGATCCAAAAGAACGCTCTCCTTCTGAGAAGGGCAGAGATGGGGAACACACTGAGGAGAGAGGACGGAAGCCAACCACATGTCTGTTTGACTGTCACCAATGGCCGGCCTACACCATGCCCATTTCAAAGTGGGGAGAGCATTTGCTTTTAATCAAATATAATACATATATTAACCTACCAGCCTGGACATGCTAACAGGTGACCTCATGTTAACTAAAAGTCAGAAATAAATGTTATCATTTGCCCTATATTTTATTGTTTCATTCAGATGCAGGAAAAGAATATATCCCTTAAATATGCATAGCTAGAATTGACACATACCTGTAATTCCAAATAGTCAGAATGCTGAGGCAGGAGGATTGGAAGTTCAAGGTCAAGTGTTGTAGAGTGAGTTCCAGACCAACCTGAGAAGCTGTTAAGACTCACTCTCTCAAAATAAAAGATTAAGAAAAAAAAAAAAAAATCTGAGGTTTGCGTCGCATGTATAAGGTCCTGGCTTCTATTCCCAGCAAGTAAATAAAGATGAGGAGAAATAGGAGGAAGATCATAAAAAGATAGTAAAAGAGAAAAGTAAAATTAAGCTATTTTGTTGTAGTAAAACATGCATGTTCAATGAAACACTTGCCTTGGGATGTCAAGGCAACAGTCAGCAAATGTTCTTTATGAGAGAGCAGATAAACGAAGCTAGTTCATGTCAAGCTAGTTGGCAATATACACTGCCATCCCTAAGCAGAACTTGCAGGGACCCTTGTTTTAGGGTCAAAAAAATAATTAAAGAAAAGGCATGCAGTCCACTGAAAAAGCCTGTCCACTGGACATGATAGCCCAGAACCACAGTACTCTGGAAGCTAACGGAGGATATTCACGTACTTGAGGCCAGCCTGTGCTATATAGCCAGACCCTGACTCAAAAAAAAGAGAAAAGAGAAAGCCTGTCTATTACAAACAAAACCGTTAGAAACTGGTAGAAAAACAAAGGATTTGTTGTTGTTGTTGTTGTTGTTGTTGTTGCTGTTGTTGTTACTCAGTAGAAAGCCTTCAGTCTTGGGAAGAACAAACCCTGGACTAAATTTATGACTTGAGTAGAAACTCCAGGAATAAAGATAATCCCTCACTTGAGAGTCTTCACTTGGCTGTTTTGTCCAGGCTGCTTACACCAAGCCTTGCTGTGTGATTTATTCATACCATAATGCACTCGTGCAATTGCTGTTTTGATTATTATCTCCTACTTAAAGCTGAGTTGGCACTTTCATCCTGGGGCCTCGTTTCCAGCAGCTTATAAATTTTATGAACAAATTACTTTTTATTTATCAACCTCTTCTTCTGCCCAGCAGTGAATTTTTTTTTAAAGGGTTGACAGAGAATACACAAACACTACTTTTCAAATCAGAAATCCTAATAAAGGAAGATACGGTCCTTACAGGCAAATTTAAGCCAAGTTGTTTCTTTCTTTTAAATTATTATTTATTTTAAACTATTCTCATGTTGTTGAAATTTATATATATATTTTATATTATATATATATATATATATAATATGAAAATAATACAAAGCAAAATATACATGCTAGTCTTTCAAAATCAAAGTAATTCCTTGAAGGGGTTATTTTGTCAGAATCTCACTTGTTCTGGTACATAGCTTCTATGCTGAATGTTTCTGGAACACGTATAATTCCCTAGCCCCATCAAGTTATGCAAAAAGAAGTTGATAAGTTCATCATGTTTCCAAGAGTGGCATTTGACTTATACAGGAGAAAGGGGCTGTCAAGCTCTGGATTGACAACATTCTCTCTCAACATCACTGTACAAAGATACTGAACTCACCAGGATGACAGGGATGATGAACATAAAAATTGCTGTGGAGGAACAGGACCAGCATTCACAGGCCACTTTATATATAACTGGAAATTTACATTTCTATCTCATTTAATCTCCAAGACTAAACAAAGATCACCATCCTCACCTTGCATAGGAAAACACCAGAGCTCAGGGAAGCCAACCACTTTGCCCAAGGTGACATATAGCATTTTAATTTTGGATAATGTTCTTAAGCCCCTTATTTTTCCTACCAAGTTCTACTTCAATGCTTTTAAAAATCATAAAAATAGACAGTCTCAAGGAGGTATAATAAATACTGAAAAGATAGGAAGTCAGGAAGTTAGGGAGTTGATATCTATAAGATGGTTGGGAAGGTAAAGAATTAGGCCAGAGCCTTGCAGCCGGGAATCTCTGGACTTCTCCTCCATTCTGGCTGTATTCTACTCCCTGTGGTCATCTTTTCAACTACTTTCTAATGCCTAGTTCAACTCAAGAAGGAGACTGCCACTCGTTTTAAGAAGTAAAATGAGAAATACAGTTTCCTTAGATATGTATAGTCGGTGCTATCCAAACCTCACAATAACCAGACAGCAAGCCAAAATTAACCCTCAGCCAGAACTCTAAATCTCACAATTATCTAATTCTTAAGAAAACTCAAAAATGAATGTCAGAGTCTGGGTAAAACAAATCACCTTGTCTTTAGCAAACTAGGGTAAAATATCATATTCCACAAGACCAACAAAATAACAATAATTAATAAACTCCATAGACCTAAAGCAAGTAGCTCTGGATTCTAAAACAAGAAAATATTCTTAAAGTGATAAAATGCAAATTTCAATGATAATAATATTGAAGAATTTTACTGTAAACAAACACATGAGATGTCAATTCTGACCCAGAATCACATATTAGAAACAAAATTCTATTCTGCATCTAGTAGTTACCCAAGATGACTCCACTTTTTTTTGGGTGTGCATAGAGGGCACATGAGGTGTTTATGGGATAGCATATATACCATGTTATGCATATGGAGGTCAGAGGACCACTTTGACAATGAGGAGGAGGAGGATGGTGGTGGTGGTGGTGGTGGTGATGATGATGATGATGATGATCCCATTCTTCGCTCACATCAGAATCCATCTTCTTCAGCTTTTCAATGTGGAACAAAGACCAGGTGCTCCCTAGGGACTTTTCAGGACTTCAGCCCCAGACTGGCACTTCTGAGTCACCCATCCTCATGGACCAAGCAGCTACCAGATTATCAGTCTCTCCAGGGTGAAGTCCATCATTATTGAACCACCAAACTGCATTGTGTTAGCCAATCAAACAGTCCTCTCACTATGTATTTATCTATTCATCTGCTCCTCCAGAGGGACCTGACTAATACAATATATGACATAAAGTAGACACATGATATTCAACATGCTCTCCCCAACCTGTATACTTTGAATTCTTTAAGCTTGAAAAGAGAGAAAAAACAGACTCTTCCCCACTATGGGAACTGAAAATGTTAGTCCTTCATCACAAGGGCATATCTGTGAAGCATAAGTTTCATCGGGCAGAAAACCATATTAGACTCAGTCCAGAAAGCTCTCTCCCACTGAAAGCACTATCTTTCTTCATTTTGTTGTCTCTGTGTTTTTGTCTCTTTTC
>JADRCH010009475.1:0-18124 GCA_019843965.1 Rhynchomys soricoides
TTAGGAAGGAAGGAAGGAAGGAAGGAAGGAAGGAAGGAAGGAAGGAAATGCCTCTCTGTGCACATGCTAACAGCTAGCTGCTTATCTAGAGTCTACCTCTTATACTGGAGACTGTCACTTGTCATTAAAACAATCTAGCATTCCCTAGTTCTTTGAATATAGGATATTATTTAATATAGGATGTTACTAGACGCCTGGCAAGACAGAAGTGGCTAACTGGAAACTTGAAATGGAGGTGATTATAATTAACAGCCCACCTATGAAAACTGGTAGATAGATAAAAGGAACCACATTTTTCTCAGCAAATCTTTGAGGGAACCTATCCCAAACTTCTAGTATTTTATGTTGTCTAATATGATTAAAAAGAGCCTATAGTAATTTTTCATTCTACCTTGCTTAAAACTTACCAAATTCCTTGTGCCATCTGGAGCAGCAAGGTGACACTGGATATAGGAATTGAACACCTGAACTGCATGCGGTGTGAAAAAGCCTTTATGAAAATGCTTGTCATCTTGGACCAAAGTTAGCCAGGACTCCAGCAATTTATCATATGCTTCCATGTACACCATGTCATCCTTATCAAGCTAAAAGAAAGAGGATACATTAAGCAAGTATCCAGAGAAATAAAATGGACATTGAAAGAGGGATAAAGCTATGTACAAAAACAATTCTAAAAACGCCTTTTTTTTTTTTAAAGTATTTCTAATTATTAAGCATTTACTAAACCTTTTAAAATTTCCCAAATTTCAAAAGAAACAATTCTTTGGCAATATGGAATTATGGTTTATTTTAAAAGACTAACTGTTTTGTATTGTGTGAGATGTATATTTTAAAAATAAAAGTAGTATTTCCATTCTGAAAAGCTAAAATAGAGTTCCAGGCCAGCCTGGTCTACAGAGGGAGTTCCAGGCTAGCCAGGGCTACACAGAGAAACCCTGTCTCAAAAAAACCAAAACAAACAAACAAACAAACAAAAAACAAAAGAAAGAAAAGCTAAATAATAGAATATATAACATTATAATTCTTACACATTTGTTTTTCTTGTACTGGGATAAAATCCAAGACCTCGCATATGCTAGGCAAGTACTCTACCACCAGACTACAAACTTCAAGTCCAACATTTTCAAGTGACTTTAAAATTACTAAAAAAGCAAACTGACCTAATCAGATAGCTAATTTTTATAGATGTTCCTTAACAAAAAGGAGGGTTTTTATTTTTAAATAAAAAAGGACAGCTAATTCCACATAATAAGAAATGATATACTTAAGAAACATAGTATCCACTGACTCAACTCATAATATTAGAGAATGTAAAAGCTAAAATAAGCCAAGTAGCTTAAGAATGTAAAAATGAACAATTTCTTCCTTTTCATCAGTTACGGTTTTTAACTGAGAATATATGTCATACTTTAAAAAAGAAAGGAAGAAAGAAAAAGAGTAAGCAGGTAAGCAACCAAGAGGCGGCCAGGCCTCCCCTCACCCAGCTGCGCCTCTCACCCCATGGTGCAGAGACTGTCATGATCTTAACTATTCAGGTGACTATTTGTAATTTTCATCTCCCATTCTTTCATCTTCATGAAAAGCTAATACTTCTCAGTTAAACTTTCACACCAAAACCACACCACTGAGAAACAAGGAAGGAATTTCCCAAGAAATAGTTAAGACACAGGAACAGACTACAGAGCTACTTGTAGTCTAAAATCCCTCCTTAGATTGATCTAATCTGCTGGGGGGAAAAAACAAAAACAAAAACAAAACCCTGTATTAAAAAGCTGCGAAGACCAGAAGTAGGATGAGCTGGAAGCATAGCAGAAAATGCCAGTGCAACAGAGAAGATACAGCCCTTACACACAGAGTAGGCACAGAACTATCCAGATGGCCTCAGGAGGAGGACAGAGATCAAGTTTCCTCTTAATTGTATCAAGAAACTTCTGTAGGAGTTGGAGAGATGGCTCAGCAGTTAAGAGTCCTAACTGCTCTTCCAGAGGTCCTGGGTTCAATTCCCAGCAACCACATGGTGGCTCACAACCATCTGTAATGGGATCAAATGCCCTCTTCTGGTGTGTCTGAAAACAGCTACAGTGTACTAAAATATATAAAATAACCTTTAAAAAAAAAAAAAAGTAACTGTAATGCTCATGAAAGTACATTCAACAAAAGCATACAACACAGGTGGTTTTTTGTTTGTTTGTTTTTAAAAGAAAACCACGCTGCCTGTATTGTGCAATATGGCAGTGGCTTAGGTGAATATAATCAAAGTATGTTATATACACATGTGAAAATTATTCTTTACAGTTAATATACACTGTTTTTTTTTAAAAAGTCAGGAAAAACAAAAACACAGATGAAAACCAAAGCACTATATTAGTTATAGACAATGGGAAAGGTGGCTCTGTTCCTTCTGTAATTTCTTCAAATACTAAGAGCTAAGCATAGGAATCCTGAAGTGAATAGGATCCTTTCTTCCCATAGAAACATCTGTGGCTTGTTTGTATACTTAACAAGGCGTGTGCTTTGCAGACATCATTTGTCAAGTCTTAACAGTTTATCTTGCCAAAATAAACAGACTGGTAAAATATCTAACAGGACTTAGGAGTAGCATCCTCTGATCTAGTCTCAAAAAGAAAAACACAGGACATTTTAAAGACCCACTATCATTGTTCTAAGTACATATTTAAGACATGAATCAAAATGTAAAAGCCTTTTTTAAAAAGTTAAAACCTTACGTTCGCATTATTAAAGGAATTCTCCATAATGCCTCCACTAAACCCAGATATCAGAATGATCTCACGTAGAAGACACAAGAACTTACACGTTGGATGGTGATTTAAATAAAGACTGAGCTTCTTGGAAAAAACAAACCTCTGGTTCCCTCTGTACACCAATAAAGTACTCATCAGGCAAAGTGTGAGAAATTTGGTTGATGACAATTGGCAACTGGACCTTCCAGTCTAATCCCAGAGAAGTGAAACCTAAGCTAGTGCTTTTTCTTAATACCTTGGCTCTGTTCCATGGCCACTCTGGCCCAGACCCAGCAGCCTGCTGGCAGCATGTGGACAGATGACTAAGGAGACCAATCTAGACACTATGTGCTCATACTCTGAGCACTGTCAGGCCTAGTGCCAGAAGGGCTTTGGAGAGGGGCTTAGAGCTTATAGGACCTACTTGACCCCACTTTACTCCATTTGAATATGAATAAGGGAGTAGAAATCAAAACATGATTATCAGCACTTCTCTCTCTGCCTATAACTAGTCTGAAGATGTAGAGAAGTGTGAGGATGCAGTTCTTCAGACACAGAAAAAAAAGGACTGTTATGCTTTAATAATTTTGAGTATATAATCCCCAAAATAGTAAATGACAGGAATCTGCTCTGGTCCCTGTCTGAAAATGAATATAATTTCAGTGACTAAAGCCCAACATCATTCTATAATTCCAAGTACAGGGTACTCTGGGAAGGGAAGATGTCAGAAACAGTAAGAGTAGTATGTCTCAACATGGTGGTGCACACATTTAAATTCCATCATTTGGGAGGCAGGGGCAGAGATAGAAGGAGGGGGGGAGAGAGAGAAGGGGAGAGGGGAACAGAGAGGAGAGGGGGCGGGAGGAGGGGGAAGGAGAAGAGAGAGAAAAAGGAAGCAGGGAGAACCAGTAGTTTCCACAGCCTGGTATAGAAGAATGAATGCGTGAAACACACAGAATTTTTACAGAAGTCAAATACTCTTTAGGGTAAGATATATGTCATTATGCATTTGTCCAAATCCAAAGCATTTATATCACCAGAAGGCTGGACATGGTGGCAAACGCTTTAAACCTAGCACTTGGGAGGCAAAGACAAAAGCAGGCGGATCTTTGTGAGCTCTAGGCCAGCCTGGTGGACATAGCAAGTTCCAGGACAGTCAAGTCTACATAGAGAGACACTGCCTATTAATAATAATGGCAATAATAATAATAATAATAATAATAATAATAATAATAATAGAAACAATGAATCTAGAACCCCAGAAATGAGAGCCCTGTGGAACCTATGGACTCTGAGTGACAACCATGAATCCATGCAGGAACAGCAATAACACAGATACCACTCTAATATAGGCTTAATGGAGCAGATGATGAGAAGGGTAAAGTGTATGAGATCATTCTGTGTTTTAACTGTGAACCTGGAGGTGCATCGTTAGATATAGTCTTTACATTGCTACTTATCTATATAAATATAGTATCAGAGACTTTGAAAGCAGACAAACAGACTAACTTGCTTGTCATCTGCAAACAACTCCAAATCTATCCCTAATAGTAACGATACCGTCCACAACCCATCCCCTGTGCTTCCCCCCCAACAGTGAGCAAATAATCAATGCCAATTCCAAATTCTTCCCATGAAATCAGAAAGCCCTTTCTTCTTTTTGTTTATTTTATACATATGACGAGTACACTGTAGCTGTCTTCAGACACACCAGAAGAGGGCATCGGATCCCATTACAGATGGCTGTGAGCCACCATATAGTTGCTGGGAATTGAACTCAGGACCTCTGGAAGAGAAGTCAGTGCTCTTAACCACTGAACCATCTCTCCAACCGCAATTTCTTTTTTGGAGAGGATCTCTTTATGCAGCCCTATAAGCTGTACTGGAGTTTGTTATGTAGATCAGGCTGGCCTAAAGTTCATAGAGATCTTCTGTCCCTGACTCCTGGGGACTAATATTTGCCCACCTAGAAAACATTTTCTATCAAATACCGGACGTTTTTGATTAGCCCTCCCCACCCCATTTTCACAGCGACAGAGCCCTGATACGACAGGCTGAGAGTGTGGCTCAGTGGTAGGACACGTATCCATCAAACCTAGGCCTCAGCTGAGGCTCTGTCACTGTGAAGAGATACCACAAACAGGCAGCTCACAGGCAGCCATGGTGCTGGAGAAGTAGCCGAGAGCTCCACATCTGCATCCGCTGGCAGTAGGAAGAGAGAACCAAGCCTGGCTTGGGCTTCTTAATACCTCAAAGCCCACCCCCAGAAATACACTTCCTCCAACAAGGCCACACTACTCCAGCAGGGCCACATCTCTTAATCGTTCCCAAGTAGCAGCACTTCCTGAGGACTACGCGTTTAAAGATGAGCCCACAGGGGCCATTCTTATTCAAACCACCACAGAGCCCCAGACTATTTTCCTTAGTAATTATGGTTCATATACACAAAAATATGCAATGAAATGGATGTGAACAATTAATTTCACAGAGAATTGTATTTATAAGGATAATTTCTAAGGAGTTCTTTAGCCTTACTGAATTCCAGAATTTCCTATTTTCAGCCTGTAAGAACTTGGAGAACAGAAATAAAGTCAATGACCACAGATGACAGAAAGATAAAGTGCCATGTACACCAGCTGGGACATTCACTAGCAGCATCTACTTGTAGACATGGTGAAAAGATCATCTGGCAGAACCAAGGTATATAATAGAAACCTGATCACGGGAGCAGGAGGGGAGCAGGGAACTAGACACACTTCACAGACACACATGTGAGAAAGGAGCTCTATCGACACACTATTCAATTGCTGTGAAGCCCTGACTAACCTCAAGCTGACCGTCTTGCTGCCTTAGCCCCCTGAGTGCCGGAGCACCAACATGAGCCATCGTACACACTTGGTAACTGTCCTTAATCTGCGTTGGTGAGAAAGTGTTCCCTCTGTGTTATTCTTTACATTTAAACAAAGCATGTGTACTCTGTGTGAATAAAGTATTTCATAATGTTTAAAATATTTTGTTACTGGCACAACCTCATGCACAAAGACACACCACAAACAATATTTATATTGTACAGTATAATACCAACAAACACATTGATAGACCATATCTTGTATGTTGTTATTTTTCTGTTGCATCACTTAAGTTAAATGTGGCAATAACTTTTTTTAAAAAAGACAGAGGGGCTAGAGAGATGGCTCAGTGGTTAAGAGCACTGGCTGCTTTTCTACCGGCTGGGTTCAATTCTGGCAACCACATGCCAGCTTACAACCATCTGTAACTCCAGTTTCCAGGAACATGACACTCTCACACAGACATACAAGCAAAACACTAATACACATAAAGTAAAAATAAATAAAAGATTATAAAATAAGAAAGAATACCATATGAAAGAACAGTGAGATGGTAAGTAAGTTTTACTCCAATGCCACAATACTTAAAATGCATTCTTACAAGACTTAAAACAACTATTTAAAACATTAAAATTGATTGACATGCAAGTCACAAAACATTGCACAGTATGATTTGTGATCCAACCTGAGTTAAATATAACAAAGCATTTTTTTTTTCCCTTTTTCAAGATAGGATTTTTCTGTGTAGCACTGGCTGTCCTGAAACTCTGTGGACCAATCTGCTTCTCAAGTATGGGATTAAAGATGTGTACCACCACACTTAGCTTTGCAAGTAATTCTTAAAATACTTTTAAATAATAATCTTTATTTAAGATGCAATAGTTTCAAGTTTTCTTCCAAATACTCTTATAAAGCCAATTTTTTCATTATTTTTGGAAAGAAATATTCTTTCAACATGCAAAGCTTAAACAATATTCCTGTGTCTCATTTCAGCTTTTCCTACAAGAAAAGAAAAGCAAGCATGGTGAGTGAGCAGGGGGTACAATATACTCAGTGTGTGCCTGTTCAGCTATCAGGATCACAGGGAAGGGAGGCTTCTCAATTAATCATGCACAACAAAAGGTCAAATTACACCAACACAACATTATCCCCTAGAGTTAACTATTTCTTTCTGCTCTCTACTTCAGGGCCAATTTAAAAAAAAAAAAAAAGTCCCTTTTGTGAGAGTCTGTCTCACTGAGCACAGGCTGGCCTCAAATCAGCATGTTCACATTAGAAGTAAGCCAGGTAAGTTAGTGAACATCTGTTATGGCAGCACTCAGGGGTAGAGGCAGAGGCAGGAAACACAGAATGAGACCCAGACTCTCTAGAAAACCCACCCCACCACACAAAAAAGGGGGGGACAGGGTGGGAGCATCAAAGAACTGTTAGCTTGATTTTGCCAAGAAGAAACATACTTAATGAAGTTCAAAAAGACCCCCAACAGCCCATGTTTACGAAGACTCAGCCCGTGACCACTATCTCCCTTCAGATGTATCTTCAGCTTCCTAAGCTGTTTATTTAACATACCCAATTTTTCCAAACTTTCCTTAAAGGATTGTTTTCTATCTCAGCACAACAACTATGCATTATAACTAGTATCTGGTAGCCAAGAAAACAAAAGATGATGTACTTAAGTAAGAAGATCCAATCTGCTTTGGCTGGATTTGTTTGTGACCTTCAGCTATTAGCTGAATATTCTCCAATATACACAAGATGATAAAACATGAAGATTTAACTGCCTTTTAGGGAAGTCTGTTTAGTATTCATGCAAGTCACATGACAGGGACAACCTCCCAACCTTCACTCCTCAGGCCTGCCTAATGTGGCTTCCACAATTAATGCAAAGCTTCAGACAACTTTTTTCTTTCTGTCCTATATAATTGATAGCCAGTTGCCCTTAAAAATAAATAGATAAGCCGGGCAGTGGTGGCGCACGCCTTTAATCCCAGCACTGGGAGGTAGAGAGAGGAGGATTTCTGAGTTTGAGGCCAGCCTGGTCTACAGAGTGAGTTCCAGGACAGCCAGGGCTACACAGAGAAACCCTGTCTCAAGAAAGAAAAAAGAAAATAAAAATTAGATAAACTGAGAGAATTAAAAGACATAAACAGCTGTCTTCTTTAATGAAACCTATTAGGTATAGTCTAACTTTGATTTGAGCACAGCATGCCTTCTGAGAGAAGCCAAGAAATATCTGCTTCTTTGAAAGTGGATTTAGCTTCTTATATTCTGACATTTCTATGCCAAATTGACAGAAAACCTCATGCTCAAATAAATTTCAAAGATAAAATCTTTAAACCAAAGATATTACATATATTCTAGCCAGTCTACTAAATCTAAGACCCTCTAAAGGAGCTGTATGTCTAAACAGATGATCAACATACTAAATCCTGACTCCATCTCACTCAAAAGAGAAAAATCAAGAAATACAAGGAAGCCATGTTACATCAAACTTCACATCTGAGTCTGAGCCTGTGGAAGGGCTTTTAAGCTAAGACATTTAACATCAATATGGACTTATATGCTTAGAACTGAAATGACCATCCTGAGAAGTGCAAATTTCACATGGTGTTTATAAAGTTCTACTACTCTGATGTACAGTTTTCCATCACATAAAGCCCTGCCTTCCCTGTTCACAATCTCTCATTAAATCCTAAAAGAGTCTAATTACATACATACAACCATTCCCAGATCCCTAAGACTTCAGAAGCTTTACAAATTACCAAATATTGCCAGAGACATAAACTCAGGATTTAACATGAAATTCTAAAAGGTATTTCCTTTTAATTTATAAATAAATAGGTAAATAAATATTTCAACAACTAAGTAACTATTTTATAGAAATAAGTCAATTATTTCCAATGATTACTATAGTTCTTTACCAAAGTAACTGTTGTCAATGAGTTTTTGTATAATATTTTTTAAAGTTAAAAATAAAACTTGGAAAGCATCTGAAAATATGTACCTATCCACAAAAATCATTAGTATTATTACCAGTCTTAATTTGAATATAAATCAGCTTACCAAAATACACTATTAAACAATACACATAATTTCCAACTAAGTCTTAAATAAAAATACTAATAGCATAGATAAAATTTAATCGTAGATAATCATATCCAGCCATGAAGTTATTTAGCAGTACTTATAAAACACTTTTAAAATGGACTAATAAACATAATCTAACAAAAACACTGAATTTTAATTATCTCAAAATGATAACCTCCAAGACTAATAAATCCACAAATTTCAAAGGTCATGTTTCCATGCACATTGCCACTAATATACGTATAAAATGTAATTTTAACAACAGCTACTGGTCCTCAATTAAAATAACTATCATGATACAATGCTCTAACGGGAGCACCAATTTCCTACGGGAAACAGACACAGACAGACTTTAGAAGTCACTCACCACTTCTTCCAATGCAGCACTTCGCCCAAAAGAACAAGTGAGGTGTGTGAGGCAGCTCACGAAGGAGGAGAAGAGCTCGCTGGGGATGGCAATTAAAACATTGCGAGGGAACACAGTTATCAGATTGCTGATAATGCTGGAGATTCCTACGGCTTCAGAATCTTCTATTTCAATTCTACAAAGTAATGAGGATTAATCCATACAAAATAAGTTACATTTCCAAACACAAAATATTATCACTCATTCATTTCTAAAGGCACATCTCTGTATTAATTTCAAATTAGCCATACAATTCTACTTCAAAACACAGAAAAACCAAAAACCCGTAAGTTTTTTGTTTCCCCCTTTGTATTAAATCTTAGAAGAAAAGGTTCCCCCTTCAGTTCAAAAGGAAAAGCATACCTACCCATTGATAGTGTTCAGCAAACCCTCAATGAAGTGTGCTAGATAATCAACCCGGGATCCTTCATCGGGGAAGATGGGTCCATGGAGAGAAGCTAACTGGGCAAGGCACTGCAGAGAATCCTGTGCCATATCTGAATCTTCTCTGATTTTTCGATGTACCTGTTAGAAAGAATTACTAATCCATAAGAACAAATTCTTCTTTTGTAGGGGTCACGTGAGAACCATGTCGAATGAGGTAAAAGAAAAATTCACTGTAGCAGGTCATTTCGAGAAAATTAACTCTTCAGTTAAACCAAACCTGAAAAAATCATCCTTCAGTTCAACTGACATCATAGACCATGATTTTAGGCATTTCAGTTAGTTTTTAGCTGAGGGTTACCTACATTTTGAAAATTGAACTGTCTCCAGCATATTATGACAAAGAGAGAAAACAGATGCTAGCCAGTCAGACATACTGCTTCTGCTAAAAACAGCAACGACGACAGTCATCTGTATTATGCTAACTATGCCCCGCCACAGCTTCTTGCTAAAGTTAGCAGACAAGTTCACTCCAGTATATAGATGCTGTCTGAGTGGAAGTAAACAGTTGCACACTTAGAAAACCAACAAATGTACCTATCAGCCACCTCTAGATACCCTCTACTCATAGACAGAGAACAGATGATAAAGTTCTAAGATAATCTCACCATTTTATATCATACCATCACTATTAAGACTGAATGTTTTTTAAATACAATTTGCACTTAATACATGATCCATTTAAACATACAATTAGATTTTATTTAATGATGAAATACTGATACACATACACTTACTGCCCAGTGTTTTATCTTAAAAAAAAAAAAGTTCTCAGAATATTGCTCCTGCAGTACTCCTAAGTTTTCAGATATTAAAGACTTCATTTCTAGGATCTGACATTAAAATAGAGCAGGAAATGTCATAAAGTGGCTATTCATATTCACCGCCGTGTATACTACCGACCAGCTATTTGCTTCTTCCCACGGGCATTTAACTGAAGCACTCTAGCCTCCCTTCCTTTTTTGAGTCATTGTTCTCTATTTATTTCAAGTTACATGTCTTTGACTCTGTCAATCATTTATGAATTACTTGACACTAGAATGTTTTTGATTTTTTTAAAAAGCATTCACTGGTATAGTATAGGACACGGTAAACATGGTAAATCCTGGTTAACTGACTCTACTAACCTGAGCCTCTAGGCTTCTTAAGGTCAAGACAAGAAATTTAAACCAGTATAATAGATCTAAAAATTACAGTTAAAGGGCTTACTAATAGGCCTAAAATACATTATACTCTGGTCTAGAACAAAGGTTGTCAGGCCACTGACCCATGGACCAAATCTGGGCGGATGTAGAGGTTAGAGCAGGGCTTTTCTCACGTTTATATAGTGAGAGAAAGAAAAAAATCAAATGAAGATCACACAAAATACTCAATTTAACGACCATCAAAGTTTTACTGGAACACCAGCTTTTCTTAACTGTTTATTTTTAATTTAGGGCTCTCACTAAAATGAGAGATTTGAGTATCATCATATTATATACAGAGCCTAAAATATATTAGTATATAGGTTGGAAAGTATTTTTGTTCCAGACCAAGGGTCAACAAGCCCTTTCAATGTGCTGTCAGGGCCTGCCCACAGTAAATATTTTAGGCTTTACACAGTAACTTCAAAGTACAACCCACAGAATCACATGTACATCTTGGTTGCAAACTCTAGAATACATGCTTTTAAGCTCTTTATCTTAAAAGCACAATTAAATCTGTGTCTTCATGCTCTGAATCCTAATCAAAAGTTCACTGAGATCCCCGGGACCAAATTCTACCAACACATACAGTGCAAACTGGGACAAGAGAAACTTGTCACATAGTCTGTTCTACATAGGAGCCAGATGTCCATTCATACCTTGACCATAATGAAAACACAAAAGAATGAATGTGCTTAATGAGAGAGCTAGTGATTACAATTTAAATAAAATAAAAAACTGTTCTGGGACCAAGGATTAATTTGTTTCATGAAATAGAGTCCATATAAAACTCATGTTAAACATGTAATTCTTGTGATACAAATTCATGGTCTGTCGCATTGCGAAAGCATACTCTCATAATTGAACAAGGACTTCAATCTGAACAATATCGTATAATTAAAACACGATCCACCATCTCCATACATAAATGAAGCAAGGGAAGGATCAAGTCTTAATGGACACCCAGGGAGGCAAACAGAGAGAGAGGCCATTCACCAAAAAAGCATATAGAAGGCACAAGTTAGCAAGGACAGATTTCTGCTGAAGTGTGCTTAAACATCAGATGCCAGTGTGCCACCCACATGGTAACAACACCCAGTCAGCATGCAGATTATGAGTCTGGGGGAGTGTGGAGCGTGTGAAAGCAAAGCAGAGCTAAGAATGCCAATATCTACACAGAGGGCAAGCACCAGAGACACAACTAGGAAAGGACTGCCTGAAAGAGGAGGAGAAGAAGAAAAACTGACAACTTTGTAAACTTCTAGGGAGCAGAATGCAACCAAAACCATTTAAAATTTCAGATATGGTCAAGAAATGGAAGCCTTCACTCCGTGCACCAGTACAGTTATCTACTGAAATCTAGCATGATAATGATATGGAAGCAAAGATTAGACTGTGTAATTAATGCATATAAATGAAAGTAAATTTAGCAAAACTCAAAAAGTAAGATTGAGTCATGTTTTTTGCAACAAATTTAAATTGTTTATAAATTGCTTAAATGCAAATAGCTATGCTCATAAACTACTAAAATGACAAAGTAGAAAGGGGTTAACTTTTAAATTCAAAGTTATTTGCATGTGGTAGTTCACAGCTGACAGGAGCAGCTGTCTGCTTTGTCTAGACAGCTGTTCAGATCTAGTGGAGATGTTTGCAGCACGCCAGCAAGTTTTTCATCTTTTCACAAACTGCTGGAGTGGGACCTACTTTCTGTCGAGCAAATACAAGGAACCGAACTTGGACTTGTATCAAAACAACTCCTGTCAGATGAGATGCCCCACAAAGGCCTTAAAATTTAATTGCAAGTACTGTTTGATCTTGGTTATGGTTTTAGATTTTTTTCCTCTGGTTTTAAAAAGGAAACTGAATGCTCAGACCAATGATTTCCATAGGAAGCACCTTATGAAGGCAGAGCCAAAACCTAGTGGTACAGTGCTTATCAGGCACACATAAGAGCCAGGGTGAGATCTCCACAACTACAAAACAAGACAGTATGGTAGAAAATGTGTTTTGTGTATGCCTAAGGATGGACAAACATGCTTTAGACATTTAAAAATATATACCACAGTACTGAAGTATAAGTGGTTTGGTCACAAAGGTCCCGTCATACTTCAAAACACACAAAGGTAAGAAGCTATAATGATTCGGAGTAAGTAAAACTGTCTTATTCTTATCTTTTTACTTGGTGTTTGCTTAGATTTTATTGATTTTTATTTTGGACAAGTCACTGATCTAACTACATACCTGGTCTTTAACTGAAAATCAGCAACATATACAAGTAGTTTTTAATTCTATATCTGGCACACGTGGGAATAGACTACTTGCTTCTTGTAGCTGGCTGATACTAAGAGGCCACTTTAAAGTTAAAATTGAAATATTTAAGATAAACTGCCCTTAAATGTTAACTTAGCTGAGGTCTTGTGAACACAGCTCACCAGGAAACAGTTCTCTAAATACAGCACAGGGATCGAGCACTGCAGACTGTGTTCATAAGGGCATGAACGCGTTTCTGCCCTTCCCTATGCACTGCAGACACACACAGAAAGCTTTTCTAAGGTCACATGATTTAATTGTATCAATTGAATGAAATATAAAACAGGAAAATCTGGTTGACTTTTATTAAACCAGATGCATGAGAGATTTGCCAAAATAGAAATCAAACAAAACTAAAACCCAGTTAATGCCAGTTGTTTTCACTTCCAAGTATTTGTTCATTGCAGGTATTTATGTTATGATGTAATGGTTTCTTGTTGATATTTTTAGTGAAATAAAGTATTTTTTCAAGTTTTCAGCCACATCTCAGTTTACTTTTATTATGAGAACACGCTATATTTTAGTCATGCCGTTCTTCTTTCACTTCTATCAGTTTGAATTTGTAATGTTACGTAACAATAGCTATGTAAACCCCCCCCCCCAAAGCTAGTAGGAAGCTCTGAATTTTTAAGACTGTATTTTTCAGTTTGTATCTGAATTTTTAAGTGGTTACAAAGTCTAAGAAGTTTTGTCGTAGGATCTAAGCCCTTCAAAATGAGATAGAATTTGTACATCGGCAAGAACGTTGTCACATAATTTCTCCTTCAGCAAGTCAAAACTGTCCTGTTTTACTTAAGAAAAAATAAGGCATTTCCTCTTACCATGCCCCTTGCTAACCAGAGCTGAAGACGAGGACTTACTGTGAAGAAAAGCTCCATAACTCTGCTGTCCAGAAGAGCCTCCCGCCAGGACTCTGTTGGCTTCAACAGCACATTTTGTGAGGATTCAAACATAGCTATATAATGTCTGCCCAGTTATCTAGTGTCAAGGTCAACAACAATAACATTCTTACTTTGTCTAAAGTATAAGTATACCCTAAATATAACAGCAGCCAGCCAGAAAGAATGTAACGGAAACGTTTAAGCCTCCTCACACATGCTACATAATTCACGCATGAGGCTAAGGAGTAAAAGGCACTAAGTGCCGAAAAGAAGACTGCTATAGGAATGTCTGATAACCGTTTTAGTCCTTAGGCGTGCCCGACCGTGGGTACAGAAACCTCTGGAATTAGAGATCTTAATGGAGGCAAAAGAAGCACGGAAAGGGACTTAAAAACAGACATCAAAAAAACTAAACTTAAAGAATCAATTTCTGTAAATTTGCCCATTACTTCACCCAATATTTTAAACAGCTAAAATCATATTCACAAAATGAAAGAAAAAAATAAAAACAGCAGTTTTCCAAAAGAAATATGTTCCCAGGAAAAGAACATGAACGAGCAACTATGCCTCATACTAAAGCAGAAAAACCGAGAACACAGTAGTAGCCCAACACCAAGTCAAAACAAAGAATTAAGCAGCTGACAGAAAACACATTTTTATTCAAAATTTCCATAGGCTCAATGGAGGAAGAAAGGCACGGATCTTCCAAGACTCAATGGACAGCCAGGTGGCCTACTTGATGTGCTCCAGGCCAGTGAGAAGAGACCCTGTCTCCCTAGGAATGACTTCACAAGTTGTTCTCTGTCCTCTAAACAAACATATACACATGCACATTAATAATATACATGAGCGTATACCCCCACACACACTGAAAAAGTAACATTTTCCATAGACTCAAACAGTATATAAGGTGTTGAGGTATTCAATATCAAATATGCTTCAGCTGAATAAACTTGATGCAAATAAATTAAGCATCATAATATAAGTATGTGTCTGAGGATGTTGATGAATGTAATTTACTCAATGCCACTGTCATAGTAACTGACATTTACGAAATGAGAAAGCTGCCTGGAATGGAAATGCTATGTCTTTGTGAAGCAGACTGACCTAGGCAATATTCACATCACTCAGTGAGAAATCTCTATACAGGCATCTAAGATGACACTCTGCAAAAAAATCAGGCACACATTCAAATGCTACCATTTCCTTATACCCAACTCATTCTTTTTAGAGAGAAATTATTTGCAGAAAAAACTGAAGGCCGTACATAACAATGCTTTGGAAACCATCCTTTAAAAGTCTGTTGTCTATGAGACTGTTTCTTGTCTCTGAAGAGGGCTATGGAGAACATTGCGTTGTCCTAAGAAAGGAAGTCACTATTTCTTTCTGATGTCATTCCCAAGCCCCTAATTCTGGCTAACAAAAGTGAAACCCTGAACAGGCTCACTTAGTATTTCCCTTCTCCTTTATCCGCCCCCTTGTGGACACACAGAATGAAACCCTAAGGAGAGGAAGCCAGAACAAGACAAAGAAAAACCAACCAATGACCAAAGGAAAAGTGATTCCTTTCCTCAAAGGCGCCAGGGGACATCAGTCTCATTACCTTTTAGAAAAACAAACTGAAGGACTTACTGCAGATATCTGTTGTTTATTTCAACAATAGTCTTCTGACTAGTCTTTTATATACCTTTGAAATTCACAATAAAGCAGGTAAGGGATCTTTAGTGTTCAGAACAGATCATCTAGGTAAAGAAAGCAAGGCTTTATATCTCTTGAAACAGAAAACAAACGCATTTATCTTTTTTAGTTTTATGCCATTTTATTACGGGTAATTTTTTTATTATGTGAAAGGCCAGTAATGAAACATACTCAAATATTTAAATAATGCACGATGTGAAACGGTGTGATGCCCTCTTTAGTCTAGAGATCACATGACACTGTGAGGGGAATGCATACATGCAGACCTAGACATATCAAAATACATGTAGACAGACAATACATATCAAAATAATATAAAGAGCAGAGGTAGTTCAATTTTTAAATTTTAAAATTTTGTTGAAACAAACAAACAAACAAAATCATCACAGTCAGAGTTTAGAAATCTAGCTTTTCTACTCTTACAACAATACCCTAAAAGACGCTGAGCCGGGTGCAGTGGCACATGCTTTTAAACCCAGCACTGGGTTGGCAGAACTCTACATAGTGAGTTCCAAGACAGCAAGGGCTATATAGATATCCAGATCTCAAAAACAACAAACAAACAAACAATTGAGTGTTGGCAAACCATTTGGAAGTAAGTCCTGGCTGTGCAGGTCTGAGGCCTGCCTGGAGTCAATCCCTGGAGCCCACTTAAAGGCAGAAGGAGAACATTCTGCACCTCTGTCCTCTGACTTCCTCGTGCACCATAGCACTTGAGCTCTGTGCCAAGAGAGCTTGTGCTCTGCTCACTTTCTCTCTCAAACTACAACAATAAAGTACTTTTAATTAAGAAATTACTTTAATGTTAAATAAAACAAGTTTCATTAAAAATAACTTCAATAAACAATAGTTCCTCTTTTACAAGATTGCAAAGCTTTGGTTCTCACTGACTAAAGAAACATGCTCTGGTTTCTAGATACTATATTTTCTTATCTTTTAAAAACACACCATCAATAAGAGAGTGGTCTACTAATGACTGATCAGTTATTTTCATTGTATGTAGTAACAGAAGGCAGATCTCATGAAGCACAAGAATCATAACAGTAAATAGCTATTAGTTTACCAAAACAAAAAACCTGTAAATTCCAAATTTTTTCTGAGCGATAATTTTAAATACTTTTCTAAATATTTAAATATTTGTGCAATTTTCATTTTACATAATTCATTTGTGAACCAACAAAATATAACCTTACAATTAAGGTTCTTATATGGAGCTGCATTCTGTTTTTTAACAAGCCTCTGTCACTTTGAAAACAGTGTCAACCTCATCTAACCTTTCCTTTTTCATGTTTGACCAAATTAAGAAGCTACAAACTCCCAGTGCACAGGCCCTGCCTGTCACTGTACTAAGCACAAACCCACTCATTCTCACCCCGGTTCTACCAAAGGGCAGAACTGAGGTGCTAAAACTCATCCAGGCTTCCAAGCTCAATGCCATCTTAATCTCTTGGAAAATCAGCCAGAGCTGCATGTAAATTCTACTGTAGCTTGGAGCAGAAGCTAATCCAATATTCCCTGCCCCTCTCCGCAAAGAGCCTCTAAATTTTTCAAAGAAAAAAGGTCACAGACTTCTGAGGAATCAAAAGCACATCCATGGCACCTGCCCTATCCTGTAACTGCAGGACCAAGACAAACACGCACTAGGCCAAGAACCAGAGAACAAGTTTAATCAGCCCTTACTAGTGATTCTCACTGGCTAGTCCTATGAAGTCTCCTGTGTCCAGTTCTTGAATAACAGACTGCTCTCAGCAAGTACACCTGTCTCAACGTCAGGGCAGAGCTGTACTTTGACAATGCATGACTACTCACAGAGACAAGTTAGTTCTTGTCCACTTACTAACACCTTCAGTAGGGGTATATTGTGACAGCGAAAGGAAGGCTCTGGTTCAGTTGGTAAAGTGATCATTCTGTATGCATGCAGACCTGGGTTCAATCTCCAACACCACATAAATGGGGAGCACATGCTTATAATCTCAGCACTAGGGAAATACAGGCAAGAAGGATAGCCACAGACATAAAAACCCAGTACTGATGAGGATGCAATGTTAACCTTAACCACCGAACCTCTTCTCGGTGGGAACGTGATCTTTATGTACATAAATATATGTTATCTTTATCTAAACAAATATACAATGCTACCAGAGCACTACCAGAACATTTAAAACTGCCTTTGTATATTCAACTGAGTAGACTAGTAATTTTCCATTGATGGCAATAGGTTTGTATTGCTGTCACCAGTGCAATTAAGAACTCAAATCTGCTAATGATTCACTAAATAAGTCAAAGGTTGCTTCAATTAGTCCTCAAAGGGTTAAATTCATGTGGTCACGAAGTGCTTTCTACTTAACAGCTTTCTAAAAACAACAAAGACTCTGCTGCCTAAGTTAAATCTACAGACAGATCTAGGAGGATTCAGTTTAGGAATCAATAAAGCAAAAACCCTCCACACAGTCCTTCTTTCCTTACGACTCACTTGTCAGCAAACCTAAAGCAGGGAAGACCTATATAACCCAGAAAGCAGCAA
>JADRCH010009476.1:0-18126 GCA_019843965.1 Rhynchomys soricoides
TTAGGAAGGAAGGAAGGAAGGAAGGAAGGAAGGAAGGAAGGAAGGAAGGAAATGCCTCTCTGTGCACATGCTAACAGCTAGCTGCTTATCTAGAGTCTACCTCTTATACTGGAGACTGTCACTTGTCATTAAAACAATCTAGCATTCCCTAGTTCTTTGAATATAGGATATTATTTAATATAGGATGTTACTAGACGCCTGGCAAGACAGAAGTGGCTAACTGGAAACTTGAAATGGAGGTGATTATAATTAACAGCCCACCTATGAAAACTGGTAGATAGATAAAAGGAACCACATTTTTCTCAGCAAATCTTTGAGGGAACCTATCCCAAACTTCTAGTATTTTATGTTGTCTAATATGATTAAAAAGAGCCTATAGTAATTTTTCATTCTACCTTGCTTAAAACTTACCAAATTCCTTGTGCCATCTGGAGCAGCAAGGTGACACTGGATATAGGAATTGAACACCTGAACTGCATGCGGTGTGAAAAAGCCTTTATGAAAATGCTTGTCATCTTGGACCAAAGTTAGCCAGGACTCCAGCAATTTATCATATGCTTCCATGTACACCATGTCATCCTTATCAAGCTAAAAGAAAGAGGATACATTAAGCAAGTATCCAGAGAAATAAAATGGACATTGAAAGAGGGATAAAGCTATGTACAAAAACAATTCTAAAAACGCCTTTTTTTTTTTTAAAGTATTTCTAATTATTAAGCATTTACTAAACCTTTTAAAATTTCCCAAATTTCAAAAGAAACAATTCTTTGGCAATATGGAATTATGGTTTATTTTAAAAGACTAACTGTTTTGTATTGTGTGAGATGTATATTTTAAAAATAAAAGTAGTATTTCCATTCTGAAAAGCTAAAATAGAGTTCCAGGCCAGCCTGGTCTACAGAGGGAGTTCCAGGCTAGCCAGGGCTACACAGAGAAACCCTGTCTCAAAAAAACCAAAACAAACAAACAAACAAACAAAAAACAAAAGAAAGAAAAGCTAAATAATAGAATATATAACATTATAATTCTTACACATTTGTTTTTCTTGTACTGGGATAAAATCCAAGACCTCGCATATGCTAGGCAAGTACTCTACCACCAGACTACAAACTTCAAGTCCAACATTTTCAAGTGACTTTAAAATTACTAAAAAAGCAAACTGACCTAATCAGATAGCTAATTTTTATAGATGTTCCTTAACAAAAAGGAGGGTTTTTATTTTTAAATAAAAAAGGACAGCTAATTCCACATAATAAGAAATGATATACTTAAGAAACATAGTATCCACTGACTCAACTCATAATATTAGAGAATGTAAAAGCTAAAATAAGCCAAGTAGCTTAAGAATGTAAAAATGAACAATTTCTTCCTTTTCATCAGTTACGGTTTTTAACTGAGAATATATGTCATACTTTAAAAAAGAAAGGAAGAAAGAAAAAGAGTAAGCAGGTAAGCAACCAAGAGGCGGCCAGGCCTCCCCTCACCCAGCTGCGCCTCTCACCCCATGGTGCAGAGACTGTCATGATCTTAACTATTCAGGTGACTATTTGTAATTTTCATCTCCCATTCTTTCATCTTCATGAAAAGCTAATACTTCTCAGTTAAACTTTCACACCAAAACCACACCACTGAGAAACAAGGAAGGAATTTCCCAAGAAATAGTTAAGACACAGGAACAGACTACAGAGCTACTTGTAGTCTAAAATCCCTCCTTAGATTGATCTAATCTGCTGGGGGGAAAAAACAAAAACAAAAACAAAACCCTGTATTAAAAAGCTGCGAAGACCAGAAGTAGGATGAGCTGGAAGCATAGCAGAAAATGCCAGTGCAACAGAGAAGATACAGCCCTTACACACAGAGTAGGCACAGAACTATCCAGATGGCCTCAGGAGGAGGACAGAGATCAAGTTTCCTCTTAATTGTATCAAGAAACTTCTGTAGGAGTTGGAGAGATGGCTCAGCAGTTAAGAGTCCTAACTGCTCTTCCAGAGGTCCTGGGTTC
Organism: Rhynchomys soricoides; assembly: GCA_019843965.1. Lineage (NCBI taxonomy): Eukaryota > Metazoa > Chordata > Mammalia > Rodentia > Muridae > Rhynchomys > Rhynchomys soricoides. The sequence continues at coordinate 2,003 of JADRCH010009476.1, forward strand.
AATTCCCAGCAACCACATGGTGGCTCACAACCATCTGTAATGGGATCAAATGCCCTCTTCTGGTGTGTCTGAAAACAGCTACAGTGTACTAAAATATATAAAATAACCTTTAAAAAAAAAAAAAAGTAACTGTAATGCTCATGAAAGTACATTCAACAAAAGCATACAACACAGGTGGTTTTTTGTTTGTTTGTTTTTAAAAGAAAACCACGCTGCCTGTATTGTGCAATATGGCAGTGGCTTAGGTGAATATAATCAAAGTATGTTATATACACATGTGAAAATTATTCTTTACAGTTAATATACACTGTTTTTTTTTAAAAAGTCAGGAAAAACAAAAACACAGATGAAAACCAAAGCACTATATTAGTTATAGACAATGGGAAAGGTGGCTCTGTTCCTTCTGTAATTTCTTCAAATACTAAGAGCTAAGCATAGGAATCCTGAAGTGAATAGGATCCTTTCTTCCCATAGAAACATCTGTGGCTTGTTTGTATACTTAACAAGGCGTGTGCTTTGCAGACATCATTTGTCAAGTCTTAACAGTTTATCTTGCCAAAATAAACAGACTGGTAAAATATCTAACAGGACTTAGGAGTAGCATCCTCTGATCTAGTCTCAAAAAGAAAAACACAGGACATTTTAAAGACCCACTATCATTGTTCTAAGTACATATTTAAGACATGAATCAAAATGTAAAAGCCTTTTTTAAAAAGTTAAAACCTTACGTTCGCATTATTAAAGGAATTCTCCATAATGCCTCCACTAAACCCAGATATCAGAATGATCTCACGTAGAAGACACAAGAACTTACACGTTGGATGGTGATTTAAATAAAGACTGAGCTTCTTGGAAAAAACAAACCTCTGGTTCCCTCTGTACACCAATAAAGTACTCATCAGGCAAAGTGTGAGAAATTTGGTTGATGACAATTGGCAACTGGACCTTCCAGTCTAATCCCAGAGAAGTGAAACCTAAGCTAGTGCTTTTTCTTAATACCTTGGCTCTGTTCCATGGCCACTCTGGCCCAGACCCAGCAGCCTGCTGGCAGCATGTGGACAGATGACTAAGGAGACCAATCTAGACACTATGTGCTCATACTCTGAGCACTGTCAGGCCTAGTGCCAGAAGGGCTTTGGAGAGGGGCTTAGAGCTTATAGGACCTACTTGACCCCACTTTACTCCATTTGAATATGAATAAGGGAGTAGAAATCAAAACATGATTATCAGCACTTCTCTCTCTGCCTATAACTAGTCTGAAGATGTAGAGAAGTGTGAGGATGCAGTTCTTCAGACACAGAAAAAAAAGGACTGTTATGCTTTAATAATTTTGAGTATATAATCCCCAAAATAGTAAATGACAGGAATCTGCTCTGGTCCCTGTCTGAAAATGAATATAATTTCAGTGACTAAAGCCCAACATCATTCTATAATTCCAAGTACAGGGTACTCTGGGAAGGGAAGATGTCAGAAACAGTAAGAGTAGTATGTCTCAACATGGTGGTGCACACATTTAAATTCCATCATTTGGGAGGCAGGGGCAGAGATAGAAGGAGGGGGGGAGAGAGAGAAGGGGAGAGGGGAACAGAGAGGAGAGGGGGCGGGAGGAGGGGGAAGGAGAAGAGAGAGAAAAAGGAAGCAGGGAGAACCAGTAGTTTCCACAGCCTGGTATAGAAGAATGAATGCGTGAAACACACAGAATTTTTACAGAAGTCAAATACTCTTTAGGGTAAGATATATGTCATTATGCATTTGTCCAAATCCAAAGCATTTATATCACCAGAAGGCTGGACATGGTGGCAAACGCTTTAAACCTAGCACTTGGGAGGCAAAGACAAAAGCAGGCGGATCTTTGTGAGCTCTAGGCCAGCCTGGTGGACATAGCAAGTTCCAGGACAGTCAAGTCTACATAGAGAGACACTGCCTATTAATAATAATGGCAATAATAATAATAATAATAATAATAATAATAATAATAATAGAAACAATGAATCTAGAACCCCAGAAATGAGAGCCCTGTGGAACCTATGGACTCTGAGTGACAACCATGAATCCATGCAGGAACAGCAATAACACAGATACCACTCTAATATAGGCTTAATGGAGCAGATGATGAGAAGGGTAAAGTGTATGAGATCATTCTGTGTTTTAACTGTGAACCTGGAGGTGCATCGTTAGATATAGTCTTTACATTGCTACTTATCTATATAAATATAGTATCAGAGACTTTGAAAGCAGACAAACAGACTAACTTGCTTGTCATCTGCAAACAACTCCAAATCTATCCCTAATAGTAACGATACCGTCCACAACCCATCCCCTGTGCTTCCCCCCCAACAGTGAGCAAATAATCAATGCCAATTCCAAATTCTTCCCATGAAATCAGAAAGCCCTTTCTTCTTTTTGTTTATTTTATACATATGACGAGTACACTGTAGCTGTCTTCAGACACACCAGAAGAGGGCATCGGATCCCATTACAGATGGCTGTGAGCCACCATATAGTTGCTGGGAATTGAACTCAGGACCTCTGGAAGAGAAGTCAGTGCTCTTAACCACTGAACCATCTCTCCAACCGCAATTTCTTTTTTGGAGAGGATCTCTTTATGCAGCCCTATAAGCTGTACTGGAGTTTGTTATGTAGATCAGGCTGGCCTAAAGTTCATAGAGATCTTCTGTCCCTGACTCCTGGGGACTAATATTTGCCCACCTAGAAAACATTTTCTATCAAATACCGGACGTTTTTGATTAGCCCTCCCCACCCCATTTTCACAGTGACAGAGCCTCAGCTGAGGCCTAGGTTTGATGGATACGTGTCCTACCACTGAGCCACACTCTCAGCCTGTCGTATCAGGGCTCTGTCGCTGTGAAGAGATACCACAAACAGGCAGCTCACAGGCAGCCATGGTGCTGGAGAAGTAGCCGAGAGCTCCACATCTGCATCCGCTGGCAGTAGGAAGAGAGAACCAAGCCTGGCTTGGGCTTCTTAATACCTCAAAGCCCACCCCCAGAAATACACTTCCTCCAACAAGGCCACACTACTCCAGCAGGGCCACATCTCTTAATCGTTCCCAAGTAGCAGCACTTCCTGAGGACTACGCGTTTAAAGATGAGCCCACAGGGGCCATTCTTATTCAAACCACCACAGAGCCCCAGACTATTTTCCTTAGTAATTATGGTTCATATACACAAAAATATGCAATGAAATGGATGTGAACAATTAATTTCACAGAGAATTGTATTTATAAGGATAATTTCTAAGGAGTTCTTTAGCCTTACTGAATTCCAGAATTTCCTATTTTCAGCCTGTAAGAACTTGGAGAACAGAAATAAAGTCAATGACCACAGATGACAGAAAGATAAAGTGCCATGTACACCAGCTGGGACATTCACTAGCAGCATCTACTTGTAGACATGGTGAAAAGATCATCTGGCAGAACCAAGGTATATAATAGAAACCTGATCACGGGAGCAGGAGGGGAGCAGGGAACTAGACACACTTCACAGACACACATGTGAGAAAGGAGCTCTATCGACACACTATTCAATTGCTGTGAAGCCCTGACTAACCTCAAGCTGACCGTCTTGCTGCCTTAGCCCCCTGAGTGCCGGAGCACCAACATGAGCCATCGTACACACTTGGTAACTGTCCTTAATCTGCGTTGGTGAGAAAGTGTTCCCTCTGTGTTATTCTTTACATTTAAACAAAGCATGTGTACTCTGTGTGAATAAAGTATTTCATAATGTTTAAAATATTTTGTTACTGGCACAACCTCATGCACAAAGACACACCACAAACAATATTTATATTGTACAGTATAATACCAACAAACACATTGATAGACCATATCTTGTATGTTGTTATTTTTCTGTTGCATCACTTAAGTTAAATGTGGCAATAACTTTTTTTAAAAAAGACAGAGGGGCTAGAGAGATGGCTCAGTGGTTAAGAGCACTGGCTGCTTTTCTACCGGCTGGGTTCAATTCTGGCAACCACATGCCAGCTTACAACCATCTGTAACTCCAGTTTCCAGGAACATGACACTCTCACACAGACATACAAGCAAAACACTAATACACATAAAGTAAAAATAAATAAAAGATTATAAAATAAGAAAGAATACCATATGAAAGAACAGTGAGATGGTAAGTAAGTTTTACTCCAATGCCACAATACTTAAAATGCATTCTTACAAGACTTAAAACAACTATTTAAAACATTAAAATTGATTGACATGCAAGTCACAAAACATTGCACAGTATGATTTGTGATCCAACCTGAGTTAAATATAACAAAGCATTTTTTTTTTCCCTTTTTCAAGATAGGATTTTTCTGTGTAGCACTGGCTGTCCTGAAACTCTGTGGACCAATCTGCTTCTCAAGTATGGGATTAAAGATGTGTACCACCACACTTAGCTTTGCAAGTAATTCTTAAAATACTTTTAAATAATAATCTTTATTTAAGATGCAATAGTTTCAAGTTTTCTTCCAAATACTCTTATAAAGCCAATTTTTTCATTATTTTTGGAAAGAAATATTCTTTCAACATGCAAAGCTTAAACAATATTCCTGTGTCTCATTTCAGCTTTTCCTACAAGAAAAGAAAAGCAAGCATGGTGAGTGAGCAGGGGGTACAATATACTCAGTGTGTGCCTGTTCAGCTATCAGGATCACAGGGAAGGGAGGCTTCTCAATTAATCATGCACAACAAAAGGTCAAATTACACCAACACAACATTATCCCCTAGAGTTAACTATTTCTTTCTGCTCTCTACTTCAGGGCCAATTTAAAAAAAAAAAAAAGTCCCTTTTGTGAGAGTCTGTCTCACTGAGCACAGGCTGGCCTCAAATCAGCATGTTCACATTAGAAGTAAGCCAGGTAAGTTAGTGAACATCTGTTATGGCAGCACTCAGGGGTAGAGGCAGAGGCAGGAAACACAGAATGAGACCCAGACTCTCTAGAAAACCCACCCCACCACACAAAAAAGGGGGGGACAGGGTGGGAGCATCAAAGAACTGTTAGCTTGATTTTGCCAAGAAGAAACATACTTAATGAAGTTCAAAAAGACCCCCAACAGCCCATGTTTACGAAGACTCAGCCCGTGACCACTATCTCCCTTCAGATGTATCTTCAGCTTCCTAAGCTGTTTATTTAACATACCCAATTTTTCCAAACTTTCCTTAAAGGATTGTTTTCTATCTCAGCACAACAACTATGCATTATAACTAGTATCTGGTAGCCAAGAAAACAAAAGATGATGTACTTAAGTAAGAAGATCCAATCTGCTTTGGCTGGATTTGTTTGTGACCTTCAGCTATTAGCTGAATATTCTCCAATATACACAAGATGATAAAACATGAAGATTTAACTGCCTTTTAGGGAAGTCTGTTTAGTATTCATGCAAGTCACATGACAGGGACAACCTCCCAACCTTCACTCCTCAGGCCTGCCTAATGTGGCTTCCACAATTAATGCAAAGCTTCAGACAACTTTTTTCTTTCTGTCCTATATAATTGATAGCCAGTTGCCCTTAAAAATAAATAGATAAGCCGGGCAGTGGTGGCGCACGCCTTTAATCCCAGCACTGGGAGGTAGAGAGAGGAGGATTTCTGAGTTTGAGGCCAGCCTGGTCTACAGAGTGAGTTCCAGGACAGCCAGGGCTACACAGAGAAACCCTGTCTCAAGAAAGAAAAAAGAAAATAAAAATTAGATAAACTGAGAGAATTAAAAGACATAAACAGCTGTCTTCTTTAATGAAACCTATTAGGTATAGTCTAACTTTGATTTGAGCACAGCATGCCTTCTGAGAGAAGCCAAGAAATATCTGCTTCTTTGAAAGTGGATTTAGCTTCTTATATTCTGACATTTCTATGCCAAATTGACAGAAAACCTCATGCTCAAATAAATTTCAAAGATAAAATCTTTAAACCAAAGATATTACATATATTCTAGCCAGTCTACTAAATCTAAGACCCTCTAAAGGAGCTGTATGTCTAAACAGATGATCAACATACTAAATCCTGACTCCATCTCACTCAAAAGAGAAAAATCAAGAAATACAAGGAAGCCATGTTACATCAAACTTCACATCTGAGTCTGAGCCTGTGGAAGGGCTTTTAAGCTAAGACATTTAACATCAATATGGACTTATATGCTTAGAACTGAAATGACCATCCTGAGAAGTGCAAATTTCACATGGTGTTTATAAAGTTCTACTACTCTGATGTACAGTTTTCCATCACATAAAGCCCTGCCTTCCCTGTTCACAATCTCTCATTAAATCCTAAAAGAGTCTAATTACATACATACAACCATTCCCAGATCCCTAAGACTTCAGAAGCTTTACAAATTACCAAATATTGCCAGAGACATAAACTCAGGATTTAACATGAAATTCTAAAAGGTATTTCCTTTTAATTTATAAATAAATAGGTAAATAAATATTTCAACAACTAAGTAACTATTTTATAGAAATAAGTCAATTATTTCCAATGATTACTATAGTTCTTTACCAAAGTAACTGTTGTCAATGAGTTTTTGTATAATATTTTTTAAAGTTAAAAATAAAACTTGGAAAGCATCTGAAAATATGTACCTATCCACAAAAATCATTAGTATTATTACCAGTCTTAATTTGAATATAAATCAGCTTACCAAAATACACTATTAAACAATACACATAATTTCCAACTAAGTCTTAAATAAAAATACTAATAGCATAGATAAAATTTAATCGTAGATAATCATATCCAGCCATGAAGTTATTTAGCAGTACTTATAAAACACTTTTAAAATGGACTAATAAACATAATCTAACAAAAACACTGAATTTTAATTATCTCAAAATGATAACCTCCAAGACTAATAAATCCACAAATTTCAAAGGTCATGTTTCCATGCACATTGCCACTAATATACGTATAAAATGTAATTTTAACAACAGCTACTGGTCCTCAATTAAAATAACTATCATGATACAATGCTCTAACGGGAGCACCAATTTCCTACGGGAAACAGACACAGACAGACTTTAGAAGTCACTCACCACTTCTTCCAATGCAGCACTTCGCCCAAAAGAACAAGTGAGGTGTGTGAGGCAGCTCACGAAGGAGGAGAAGAGCTCGCTGGGGATGGCAATTAAAACATTGCGAGGGAACACAGTTATCAGATTGCTGATAATGCTGGAGATTCCTACGGCTTCAGAATCTTCTATTTCAATTCTACAAAGTAATGAGGATTAATCCATACAAAATAAGTTACATTTCCAAACACAAAATATTATCACTCATTCATTTCTAAAGGCACATCTCTGTATTAATTTCAAATTAGCCATACAATTCTACTTCAAAACACAGAAAAACCAAAAACCCGTAAGTTTTTTGTTTCCCCCTTTGTATTAAATCTTAGAAGAAAAGGTTCCCCCTTCAGTTCAAAAGGAAAAGCATACCTACCCATTGATAGTGTTCAGCAAACCCTCAATGAAGTGTGCTAGATAATCAACCCGGGATCCTTCATCGGGGAAGATGGGTCCATGGAGAGAAGCTAACTGGGCAAGGCACTGCAGAGAATCCTGTGCCATATCTGAATCTTCTCTGATTTTTCGATGTACCTGTTAGAAAGAATTACTAATCCATAAGAACAAATTCTTCTTTTGTAGGGGTCACGTGAGAACCATGTCGAATGAGGTAAAAGAAAAATTCACTGTAGCAGGTCATTTCGAGAAAATTAACTCTTCAGTTAAACCAAACCTGAAAAAATCATCCTTCAGTTCAACTGACATCATAGACCATGATTTTAGGCATTTCAGTTAGTTTTTAGCTGAGGGTTACCTACATTTTGAAAATTGAACTGTCTCCAGCATATTATGACAAAGAGAGAAAACAGATGCTAGCCAGTCAGACATACTGCTTCTGCTAAAAACAGCAACGACGACAGTCATCTGTATTATGCTAACTATGCCCCGCCACAGCTTCTTGCTAAAGTTAGCAGACAAGTTCACTCCAGTATATAGATGCTGTCTGAGTGGAAGTAAACAGTTGCACACTTAGAAAACCAACAAATGTACCTATCAGCCACCTCTAGATACCCTCTACTCATAGACAGAGAACAGATGATAAAGTTCTAAGATAATCTCACCATTTTATATCATACCATCACTATTAAGACTGAATGTTTTTTAAATACAATTTGCACTTAATACATGATCCATTTAAACATACAATTAGATTTTATTTAATGATGAAATACTGATACACATACACTTACTGCCCAGTGTTTTATCTTAAAAAAAAAAAAGTTCTCAGAATATTGCTCCTGCAGTACTCCTAAGTTTTCAGATATTAAAGACTTCATTTCTAGGATCTGACATTAAAATAGAGCAGGAAATGTCATAAAGTGGCTATTCATATTCACCGCCGTGTATACTACCGACCAGCTATTTGCTTCTTCCCACGGGCATTTAACTGAAGCACTCTAGCCTCCCTTCCTTTTTTGAGTCATTGTTCTCTATTTATTTCAAGTTACATGTCTTTGACTCTGTCAATCATTTATGAATTACTTGACACTAGAATGTTTTTGATTTTTTTAAAAAGCATTCACTGGTATAGTATAGGACACGGTAAACATGGTAAATCCTGGTTAACTGACTCTACTAACCTGAGCCTCTAGGCTTCTTAAGGTCAAGACAAGAAATTTAAACCAGTATAATAGATCTAAAAATTACAGTTAAAGGGCTTACTAATAGGCCTAAAATACATTATACTCTGGTCTAGAACAAAGGTTGTCAGGCCACTGACCCATGGACCAAATCTGGGCGGATGTAGAGGTTAGAGCAGGGCTTTTCTCACGTTTATATAGTGAGAGAAAGAAAAAAATCAAATGAAGATCACACAAAATACTCAATTTAACGACCATCAAAGTTTTACTGGAACACCAGCTTTTCTTAACTGTTTATTTTTAATTTAGGGCTCTCACTAAAATGAGAGATTTGAGTATCATCATATTATATACAGAGCCTAAAATATTTACTGTGGGCAGGCCCTGACAGCACATTGAAAGGGCTTGTTGACCCTTGGTCTGGAACAAAAATACTTTCCAACCTATATACTAATATATTTTAGGCTTTACACAGTAACTTCAAAGTACAACCCACAGAATCACATGTACATCTTGGTTGCAAACTCTAGAATACATGCTTTTAAGCTCTTTATCTTAAAAGCACAATTAAATCTGTGTCTTCATGCTCTGAATCCTAATCAAAAGTTCACTGAGATCCCCGGGACCAAATTCTACCAACACATACAGTGCAAACTGGGACAAGAGAAACTTGTCACATAGTCTGTTCTACATAGGAGCCAGATGTCCATTCATACCTTGACCATAATGAAAACACAAAAGAATGAATGTGCTTAATGAGAGAGCTAGTGATTACAATTTAAATAAAATAAAAAACTGTTCTGGGACCAAGGATTAATTTGTTTCATGAAATAGAGTCCATATAAAACTCATGTTAAACATGTAATTCTTGTGATACAAATTCATGGTCTGTCGCATTGCGAAAGCATACTCTCATAATTGAACAAGGACTTCAATCTGAACAATATCGTATAATTAAAACACGATCCACCATCTCCATACATAAATGAAGCAAGGGAAGGATCAAGTCTTAATGGACACCCAGGGAGGCAAACAGAGAGAGAGGCCATTCACCAAAAAAGCATATAGAAGGCACAAGTTAGCAAGGACAGATTTCTGCTGAAGTGTGCTTAAACATCAGATGCCAGTGTGCCACCCACATGGTAACAACACCCAGTCAGCATGCAGATTATGAGTCTGGGGGAGTGTGGAGCGTGTGAAAGCAAAGCAGAGCTAAGAATGCCAATATCTACACAGAGGGCAAGCACCAGAGACACAACTAGGAAAGGACTGCCTGAAAGAGGAGGAGAAGAAGAAAAACTGACAACTTTGTAAACTTCTAGGGAGCAGAATGCAACCAAAACCATTTAAAATTTCAGATATGGTCAAGAAATGGAAGCCTTCACTCCGTGCACCAGTACAGTTATCTACTGAAATCTAGCATGATAATGATATGGAAGCAAAGATTAGACTGTGTAATTAATGCATATAAATGAAAGTAAATTTAGCAAAACTCAAAAAGTAAGATTGAGTCATGTTTTTTGCAACAAATTTAAATTGTTTATAAATTGCTTAAATGCAAATAGCTATGCTCATAAACTACTAAAATGACAAAGTAGAAAGGGGTTAACTTTTAAATTCAAAGTTATTTGCATGTGGTAGTTCACAGCTGACAGGAGCAGCTGTCTGCTTTGTCTAGACAGCTGTTCAGATCTAGTGGAGATGTTTGCAGCACGCCAGCAAGTTTTTCATCTTTTCACAAACTGCTGGAGTGGGACCTACTTTCTGTCGAGCAAATACAAGGAACCGAACTTGGACTTGTATCAAAACAACTCCTGTCAGATGAGATGCCCCACAAAGGCCTTAAAATTTAATTGCAAGTACTGTTTGATCTTGGTTATGGTTTTAGATTTTTTTCCTCTGGTTTTAAAAAGGAAACTGAATGCTCAGACCAATGATTTCCATAGGAAGCACCTTATGAAGGCAGAGCCAAAACCTAGTGGTACAGTGCTTATCAGGCACACATAAGAGCCAGGGTGAGATCTCCACAACTACAAAACAAGACAGTATGGTAGAAAATGTGTTTTGTGTATGCCTAAGGATGGACAAACATGCTTTAGACATTTAAAAATATATACCACAGTACTGAAGTATAAGTGGTTTGGTCACAAAGGTCCCGTCATACTTCAAAACACACAAAGGTAAGAAGCTATAATGATTCGGAGTAAGTAAAACTGTCTTATTCTTATCTTTTTACTTGGTGTTTGCTTAGATTTTATTGATTTTTATTTTGGACAAGTCACTGATCTAACTACATACCTGGTCTTTAACTGAAAATCAGCAACATATACAAGTAGTTTTTAATTCTATATCTGGCACACGTGGGAATAGACTACTTGCTTCTTGTAGCTGGCTGATACTAAGAGGCCACTTTAAAGTTAAAATTGAAATATTTAAGATAAACTGCCCTTAAATGTTAACTTAGCTGAGGTCTTGTGAACACAGCTCACCAGGAAACAGTTCTCTAAATACAGCACAGGGATCGAGCACTGCAGACTGTGTTCATAAGGGCATGAACGCGTTTCTGCCCTTCCCTATGCACTGCAGACACACACAGAAAGCTTTTCTAAGGTCACATGATTTAATTGTATCAATTGAATGAAATATAAAACAGGAAAATCTGGTTGACTTTTATTAAACCAGATGCATGAGAGATTTGCCAAAATAGAAATCAAACAAAACTAAAACCCAGTTAATGCCAGTTGTTTTCACTTCCAAGTATTTGTTCATTGCAGGTATTTATGTTATGATGTAATGGTTTCTTGTTGATATTTTTAGTGAAATAAAGTATTTTTTCAAGTTTTCAGCCACATCTCAGTTTACTTTTATTATGAGAACACGCTATATTTTAGTCATGCCGTTCTTCTTTCACTTCTATCAGTTTGAATTTGTAATGTTACGTAACAATAGCTATGTAAACCCCCCCCCCAAAGCTAGTAGGAAGCTCTGAATTTTTAAGACTGTATTTTTCAGTTTGTATCTGAATTTTTAAGTGGTTACAAAGTCTAAGAAGTTTTGTCGTAGGATCTAAGCCCTTCAAAATGAGATAGAATTTGTACATCGGCAAGAACGTTGTCACATAATTTCTCCTTCAGCAAGTCAAAACTGTCCTGTTTTACTTAAGAAAAAATAAGGCATTTCCTCTTACCATGCCCCTTGCTAACCAGAGCTGAAGACGAGGACTTACTGTGAAGAAAAGCTCCATAACTCTGCTGTCCAGAAGAGCCTCCCGCCAGGACTCTGTTGGCTTCAACAGCACATTTTGTGAGGATTCAAACATAGCTATATAATGTCTGCCCAGTTATCTAGTGTCAAGGTCAACAACAATAACATTCTTACTTTGTCTAAAGTATAAGTATACCCTAAATATAACAGCAGCCAGCCAGAAAGAATGTAACGGAAACGTTTAAGCCTCCTCACACATGCTACATAATTCACGCATGAGGCTAAGGAGTAAAAGGCACTAAGTGCCGAAAAGAAGACTGCTATAGGAATGTCTGATAACCGTTTTAGTCCTTAGGCGTGCCCGACCGTGGGTACAGAAACCTCTGGAATTAGAGATCTTAATGGAGGCAAAAGAAGCACGGAAAGGGACTTAAAAACAGACATCAAAAAAACTAAACTTAAAGAATCAATTTCTGTAAATTTGCCCATTACTTCACCCAATATTTTAAACAGCTAAAATCATATTCACAAAATGAAAGAAAAAAATAAAAACAGCAGTTTTCCAAAAGAAATATGTTCCCAGGAAAAGAACATGAACGAGCAACTATGCCTCATACTAAAGCAGAAAAACCGAGAACACAGTAGTAGCCCAACACCAAGTCAAAACAAAGAATTAAGCAGCTGACAGAAAACACATTTTTATTCAAAATTTCCATAGGCTCAATGGAGGAAGAAAGGCACGGATCTTCCAAGACTCAATGGACAGCCAGGTGGCCTACTTGATGTGCTCCAGGCCAGTGAGAAGAGACCCTGTCTCCCTAGGAATGACTTCACAAGTTGTTCTCTGTCCTCTAAACAAACATATACACATGCACATTAATAATATACATGAGCGTATACCCCCACACACACTGAAAAAGTAACATTTTCCATAGACTCAAACAGTATATAAGGTGTTGAGGTATTCAATATCAAATATGCTTCAGCTGAATAAACTTGATGCAAATAAATTAAGCATCATAATATAAGTATGTGTCTGAGGATGTTGATGAATGTAATTTACTCAATGCCACTGTCATAGTAACTGACATTTACGAAATGAGAAAGCTGCCTGGAATGGAAATGCTATGTCTTTGTGAAGCAGACTGACCTAGGCAATATTCACATCACTCAGTGAGAAATCTCTATACAGGCATCTAAGATGACACTCTGCAAAAAAATCAGGCACACATTCAAATGCTACCATTTCCTTATACCCAACTCATTCTTTTTAGAGAGAAATTATTTGCAGAAAAAACTGAAGGCCGTACATAACAATGCTTTGGAAACCATCCTTTAAAAGTCTGTTGTCTATGAGACTGTTTCTTGTCTCTGAAGAGGGCTATGGAGAACATTGCGTTGTCCTAAGAAAGGAAGTCACTATTTCTTTCTGATGTCATTCCCAAGCCCCTAATTCTGGCTAACAAAAGTGAAACCCTGAACAGGCTCACTTAGTATTTCCCTTCTCCTTTATCCGCCCCCTTGTGGACACACAGAATGAAACCCTAAGGAGAGGAAGCCAGAACAAGACAAAGAAAAACCAACCAATGACCAAAGGAAAAGTGATTCCTTTCCTCAAAGGCGCCAGGGGACATCAGTCTCATTACCTTTTAGAAAAACAAACTGAAGGACTTACTGCAGATATCTGTTGTTTATTTCAACAATAGTCTTCTGACTAGTCTTTTATATACCTTTGAAATTCACAATAAAGCAGGTAAGGGATCTTTAGTGTTCAGAACAGATCATCTAGGTAAAGAAAGCAAGGCTTTATATCTCTTGAAACAGAAAACAAACGCATTTATCTTTTTTAGTTTTATGCCATTTTATTACGGGTAATTTTTTTATTATGTGAAAGGCCAGTAATGAAACATACTCAAATATTTAAATAATGCACGATGTGAAACGGTGTGATGCCCTCTTTAGTCTAGAGATCACATGACACTGTGAGGGGAATGCATACATGCAGACCTAGACATATCAAAATACATGTAGACAGACAATACATATCAAAATAATATAAAGAGCAGAGGTAGTTCAATTTTTAAATTTTAAAATTTTGTTGAAACAAACAAACAAACAAAATCATCACAGTCAGAGTTTAGAAATCTAGCTTTTCTACTCTTACAACAATACCCTAAAAGACGCTGAGCCGGGTGCAGTGGCACATGCTTTTAAACCCAGCACTGGGTTGGCAGAACTCTACATAGTGAGTTCCAAGACAGCAAGGGCTATATAGATATCCAGATCTCAAAAACAACAAACAAACAAACAATTGAGTGTTGGCAAACCATTTGGAAGTAAGTCCTGGCTGTGCAGGTCTGAGGCCTGCCTGGAGTCAATCCCTGGAGCCCACTTAAAGGCAGAAGGAGAACATTCTGCACCTCTGTCCTCTGACTTCCTCGTGCACCATAGCACTTGAGCTCTGTGCCAAGAGAGCTTGTGCTCTGCTCACTTTCTCTCTCAAACTACAACAATAAAGTACTTTTAATTAAGAAATTACTTTAATGTTAAATAAAACAAGTTTCATTAAAAATAACTTCAATAAACAATAGTTCCTCTTTTACAAGATTGCAAAGCTTTGGTTCTCACTGACTAAAGAAACATGCTCTGGTTTCTAGATACTATATTTTCTTATCTTTTAAAAACACACCATCAATAAGAGAGTGGTCTACTAATGACTGATCAGTTATTTTCATTGTATGTAGTAACAGAAGGCAGATCTCATGAAGCACAAGAATCATAACAGTAAATAGCTATTAGTTTACCAAAACAAAAAACCTGTAAATTCCAAATTTTTTCTGAGCGATAATTTTAAATACTTTTCTAAATATTTAAATATTTGTGCAATTTTCATTTTACATAATTCATTTGTGAACCAACAAAATATAACCTTACAATTAAGGTTCTTATATGGAGCTGCATTCTGTTTTTTAACAAGCCTCTGTCACTTTGAAAACAGTGTCAACCTCATCTAACCTTTCCTTTTTCATGTTTGACCAAATTAAGAAGCTACAAACTCCCAGTGCACAGGCCCTGCCTGTCACTGTACTAAGCACAAACCCACTCATTCTCACCCCGGTTCTACCAAAGGGCAGAACTGAGGTGCTAAAACTCATCCAGGCTTCCAAGCTCAATGCCATCTTAATCTCTTGGAAAATCAGCCAGAGCTGCATGTAAATTCTACTGTAGCTTGGAGCAGAAGCTAATCCAATATTCCCTGCCCCTCTCCGCAAAGAGCCTCTAAATTTTTCAAAGAAAAAAGGTCACAGACTTCTGAGGAATCAAAAGCACATCCATGGCACCTGCCCTATCCTGTAACTGCAGGACCAAGACAAACACGCACTAGGCCAAGAACCAGAGAACAAGTTTAATCAGCCCTTACTAGTGATTCTCACTGGCTAGTCCTATGAAGTCTCCTGTGTCCAGTTCTTGAATAACAGACTGCTCTCAGCAAGTACACCTGTCTCAACGTCAGGGCAGAGCTGTACTTTGACAATGCATGACTACTCACAGAGACAAGTTAGTTCTTGTCCACTTACTAACACCTTCAGTAGGGGTATATTGTGACAGCGAAAGGAAGGCTCTGGTTCAGTTGGTAAAGTGATCATTCTGTATGCATGCAGACCTGGGTTCAATCTCCAACACCACATAAATGGGGAGCACATGCTTATAATCTCAGCACTAGGGAAATACAGGCAAGAAGGATAGCCACAGACATAAAAACCCAGTACTGATGAGGATGCAATGTTAACCTTAACCACCGAACCTCTTCTCGGTGGGAACGTGATCTTTATGTACATAAATATATGTTATCTTTATCTAAACAAATATACAATGCTACCAGAGCACTACCAGAACATTTAAAACTGCCTTTGTATATTCAACTGAGTAGACTAGTAATTTTCCATTGATGGCAATAGGTTTGTATTGCTGTCACCAGTGCAATTAAGAACTCAAATCTGCTAATGATTCACTAAATAAGTCAAAGGTTGCTTCAATTAGTCCTCAAAGGGTTAAATTCATGTGGTCACGAAGTGCTTTCTACTTAACAGCTTTCTAAAAACAACAAAGACTCTGCTGCCTAAGTTAAATCTACAGACAGATCTAGGAGGATTCAGTTTAGGAATCAATAAAGCAAAAACCCTCCACACAGTCCTTCTTTCCTTACGACTCACTTGTCAGCAAACCTAAAGCAGGGAAGACCTATATAACCCAGAAAGCAGCAA
>JADRCH010009485.1:0-15398 GCA_019843965.1 Rhynchomys soricoides
TTTGGCCCTAAGTGCTACATAATTTTGTTAAGGCCACATAAGAACTCGTGTCTTGACATTAGACAAAAAATACATTCAAGAGGGAGTAGTCACATAAAATTTATTTAAAAGTTAAAATTCATCCAAGTTAGTTAGTTAAATATAATGGTTGAAACCAGTACCACACCATTCTATATCTCTTATTGAGATAAATGATTACATGGGTTCATAATTCTTAATTTCATTGCTTTAATGTTTCTTCGTACTGTAACCATTGTTATTTAAGATAGATATTTATGTTATTCTTTTTGTCTGTAATAGGATCTCACTTTGTATTGGTCTGCTGCCTGCCAAGTTGACAAGTGTGGTATAAACTTATAGATATCTGTCTTCCTCTGCCTGCAAAGTGCCGATGTTGAAGATATATGACCATGCCCAGTGTCTTAGTCAGGGTTTCTATTCCTGCACAAATATCATGACCAAGTTGGGGAGGAAAGGGTTTATTCAGCTTACACTTCCATGCTGCTGTTCACTATGAAAGAAAGTCAGGACTGGACTTCTAGCAAGTCAGGAAGCAGGAGCTAATGCAGAGGCCGTGGAGGGATGTAACTTACTGGCTTGCTTCTTCTGGCTTGCTCAGCCTGCTTTCTTATAGAACCAGCCTACAGATGGTACCACCCACAAGGGGTCCTCTTCCCTCGATCACTAATTGAGAAAATGTCTCACAGCTGGATCTCATAGAGGCATTTTCTCAACTGAAACTCTTTTATAACTCCGGCTTGTGTCAAGTTGACACACAAAACTAGCCAGTACAATTGACCACTTGTCAACTTGACACACAAACACATCACCATTAAGCCTCGAACCTCGACCCTTACTTTCTTATTCAGCCCCAAGATCTAAATAACTTTAAAAGTTCCACAGTCTTTGCAAATTATTTTTTTGTTTGTTTTGTTTTGTTCTTTTGTTTTGTTTTCGAGACAGGGTTTCTCTATGTAGCCCTGGCTGCCCTGGAACTCACTCTGTAGACCAGGCTGGCCTCAAACTCAGAAATCTACCTGCCTCTGCCTCCCAAGTGCTGGGATTAAAGGCCTGCACCACTACTGCCTGGCTCTCTTTGCAAATTCTTACATATTAACACCTCAGTCCCTTTTAAATATCTAATCTCTTAAAATTCAACGTCTTTTAAAAATTCAAAGTCTCTTAACTGTAGGCTCCACTAAAATACCTTCTTCCTTCAGGAGGGAAAATATATCAGGGCACAGTCACAATCAAAAGCAAAACCAAACTCCAACTGTCCATTGTCTGGGATCCACTCACCGATCTTCTGGATTACTCCAAAGGCTTGAGTCATTTCTCCAGCTCTGCCCTTTGTAACACACACTTTGTCTTCTAGGCTCCAGATGCCTGTACTCCAATGCTGCTGCTGTTTTTGGTACCAGCATCTCCAAAACACTACTGACTTCTACTGCAACTAGGCTTTACCAACAGCCTGTCATGGGCTCTCTTCATGCTGCCAAGCCTCACCTCCTTTGCATGACCCCTTCAGTCCTGGGCCATCAATTGCAACTTTACAAAAGAAAGTCAGGACTGGAACTCTAGCAGGTCAGGAAACAGGAGCTAATGAGAGGCCATGGAGGGATGTAACTTACTGGCTTGCTTCCCCTGGTTTGCTTTCTTATAGAACCCAAGACTACCAGCCCACAGATGGTACCACCTACAAGGGGCCCTCCGCCCTTGATCACTAATTGAGAAAATGCCTTACGCCTGGATCTCAGAGGCATTTTCTCAACTGAAACTCCTTTTTCTGTGACAACTCCAGCTTGTGTCGAGTTGACACACAAAACTAGCCAGTACACCCAGCCATTTTATATTCATTTGGTTCTTCTTTGACTTAAAAAAATTAATTTTTAAATTTTACATTCCAAACATTACCCCCTACTCTACCGTGTAAATTCAACATCATAAGAGCAGTTTGTCTCTCAAGCATCAATTTCCCATGATCTTATTTTTGGAAGAAATTTCATGGCACAGAATAACAGTATAAGCTCCTTCTGTTTTCAGGTCTCATTATTTTGAAAAAAGGAGAGAAAACATGGGTAACTACAAAAGATGCCTGATGGGCAACTAGCAGTTGTTTAAAAATCCAGAGCTGAGTAACAGAATGTTAGTGACTGGTGTGGTAGTTCACAAACTTTGATGGGCAGAGTGTACTGGGGCAGAGGTAAATCAGGAGAGCTCAGTTTAGAAACAGTGATTATGGAGGATGAAGATCCTAAAACTCTACAGCAGAGGTAATATGGAGTTACATAGTTCATTTAAAAAATTAAGTGATTTCCTTAAAGAAGTGGAAATCAAGTATCATTGACAATGAAAGTGAAAATATTGTTTTAAATGGCCTTGGGGAAGACTTTGAACCTGAGTATATAAGCCATATTTAGATATTCAAAGTCCCTGAAGAAAATTCATGGCTCTGTGAAAGCAGGGGACTATTAATGTCTCTTAGTCTAGAGCTACCCTAAATGCCACTGATATGAGTCAGTATTAGCTGATGTGCAGTCCCTTCTTGTTTTTCTGTTTAAGCTTTCTTATCATTGTGATATGATTGAAGACGCATGCTTTTCCTAGGTGGGTAGAGGGTTTTAACTTCATTCACCCTGTTCTGTCTCTGAGGCAAGGTTGAAAGAGAGAAGGCTGAAAAGGAACAGTTACTCCAGCAGAAGTGATTGTTTATTTCCGATAGCAGGAAAAAGGTATCTTCCAGTGAGAAAGGTGATCCCTATGAAAAAGGGAAGGGGGCACCTAGCGTTTATGTAAGGACTTTTGGAGACATGGAAATTTAAATGCAGATTCCTGCGTCCATATGCTAGTCTGTTCTTTGCGGTCATTTCTTCACATGTATCTATTATATCTTTAGAGATTGATTTGTCATGACTACAATGGTGCATGTTTTAGTGGGTGACTGATTCATGTTAGGGCAATAAATCAGAAGGGGCTGGAGCTTCCACATTGAGTCAGGGGATTTCAGTCATCCTTAATAAAGTCAAAAATTCTTTGGCTAAAAGTAAGCATCAGCTCTTACTTACCAAGCCTGATTATGGTTTGAGGAAATCTCATCTCTCAGGTACATATAGGAGGGGCCACAGGAAGCCTGAGGATGTGACAAATTTATTGCATGCAATCATACTTTTTACACACTTCTCAGAAACAAAATATTATGGGTGTTTCCAGGAGCACAATTGTAGTTGCCAAGATACAATGACATTTGCAAACTCTACAGAGGAGACAAGGGTAATGTCTGAAAATAATTATTCTGTGAAGCTCTATATGCTTTGCTGACTTTTTGGTAATATGGAGTTCAACAGGCGCATGAATGCTCCATTGACTGAAGTATTGCTTCAGGTAGCAGAAACCTAGTTAGACACCTTGCCCCAAGAGCTATTGACGCTAAACTTGAAATCATATGGCACATACTTCTCCAGCCAACTAGACCAGGCCATCTCCAGGATTCACCGCAGTTCCACCTCTTTTAAATATTTTTATTTAAACCAATCTCAGAGCTATAGTGTTCAACAGTATTACCAACGAAATATTGTATGGACCACATTTTACAAATCCAGTCAGCAACAAAAACTCATTTAAAAAAAATCTTTATGCCAGACAGTGGTGGTTCATGCCTTAAATCCCAGCACTTTGGAGGCAGAGGCAGGCGGATTTCTGAGTTCGAGGCCAGCCTAGTCTACAGAGTGAGTTCTAGGAGAGCCAGGGCTACACAGAGAAACCCTGTCTTGAAAGAACCAAAAAAAAAAAAAAGAAAAAGAAAAAGAAAAAATCTTTGCTAGGTTTTGTGCAGCAATGAAGAAGGATAATTCATGTAAATTTGGATAATAGTTAATTTTTCGTCATGCAAGGCATGAGTATGAATTCATAAAGTGTTTGGGTGACCATCTTTGCCTAGGGAACAATAAGATGAGCAGTAACAAATGCATTGAAAAGAGACAACATAGCAAGGACCAGCAAGTCAGCAACCACACCTTAGCTCTGGGATTTAATCAATGCTTTTCCCTCAAAGTCACTAGTTTCCACAGCTGGTTTACTGTTGGTAGAGAGTCTCTGGTTTTCATCATTTCATGACTCAATCACCCCATTCAATTTCTATTCTATAGTTTTAGCATTTGTCGCTACAGTGTATTTACTTGGTCCATCTCCTACAGATCAAGTCATTCATTCAGGTTTCGACAATGGGATTTCAGTACCCTGAGGAAAAGCACAAACATAATCTTAGATCCAAAGAATTCCTGAATTTGGGCAGTTCCCATGACCTGCCCCAACATCTTTCCAACGTACTGTGATTTTGAATTTGTTTAAGAAGGATGAAAAATGTTTTTGTAGCAGTAGGTCATCCTTGCCCTGGCTTTAAAAAAAGTATAGAACCTGGAGGACTGACTAGTGTGAGGGGAGTCATACAACTCTTCCCCCTCTCCTGTATTAGAAACAATTTTTAAGTTGTCCATCAGATCTTTCCACAAACAATTGCTGCTGAGAGTTATACAAAATGCCTGTGGTGGGGCGCAACTAGAACAGACTGTTGGTAACATTCTTGAAAGAGCTTGGCAGTATATGGAGGAGAATTGCCAGTTTTAATATTTTACTGAGAACTAAGATAGCAAGTTTCTGAGTAAAAGGTCGATCACATCCTTACCTGCTTCTCCTGATATGAGAACAGCGAAAATGAGCAAACATTAAGTAGGCACAATCACCTGAACATATTTTGACTTCCCCAAACAGGGGATGTGAGTAACAGCCACGTGCAAACATAATTCACAGTAGCCCTCCAGGAGTTATAGCATAAGTGAATAACGGCTTGATATTAATCAAGACACAGGGAGGGTATTTTTATCTGTAAGGTGACCCTGCTATTTAGTTAGTGAAAAATGTCATTTCAATAGTGAACCATTTTGATATAAACATTTATGAGATTCCTGTGCTTCCTTTAGTTTATTAATTCCTAGGAGAGTGGCCGTGGTCAGGGTAACCTTCCTTTGTGTTTTCCTCATACAAAACTCCTAAAAGATTAAAATGTAACCTTCTATAACCAAAATAAACTCTAGTTTCTTGTGTCTGCAATTCCTGTTGAATCAACTTTGTAAATTATGAATTGAGGTGTCTGATGAAGTAATCCATATTGATTCTAGATGCTTCCCTGCCAGCACTGCATTTTGTGTGTCAGTTTATAAGTTTAGAAGCTGAGGCTAACCTTGTAAGGCAAAGTTAATCATGAGTAATTCCATTTGTCGTACGCAAGCACCTGACTGAGGAAAAATCCGGAAGGTGTATCTTGAAACCAGGGCAGTCTTACCATATTTGGTGACATTTACAAAGAATCCAGTAATTTATACCATGCATGTGGTGTCACAGCATGTATTTGTCCATAAGCCTCGGGAGGATATGTAATACGTCATTGAGTATTCTATTGCTAATACTGCAAAAGTTGTAGGCATATTATCTTGCTGATTGCTGCCAGCTTAGTCTTGACCTAATTCTGAATATTCAGTCCTATATAGTAAATTATTCATCCCCTCTCAACAACCCAAGCTTTTGCTATGATCTTCCAATCAGAGGAAACAAATGCATCTCCAGACATCAAATCAAAGACATACAATGTAAACGGAGTAGTCTACCCATATTGAGCACAAGCTTACTTAAGATCCTTTAGAATATTAAATGAAGTTGGTATATTATTTTAACTTGCTGCCCCAGTTTATCAGGATAGATATATCACTAACTGGAAAAGAGAAAATCCCTCCAGGTCTTCTCTCATCTCCTGGACTTGATACAGAGCCCGTCGAATAGTAGACATGTAGTGTACAGACTTGATTCTCTCATCTAGAGGCTACAAACTTCCTTAATAACCAGTGAGCAATGCGGCAAAAATGTCAGGAACAACACTTGATGGATAGTGGTTAGGAGTGGAGGAATTTGGAGGTGGAGGTTATTTATCAGTGCAAGCAGGAGGAAAACTATCAACTTCCTTGCAGAGAAAGACACTAGATCACACACACACATTCAAGTTCCAACTTTTCTTCTATGCACAGTGTCAGTTCTGCTTTTAATTTTACTTGTGTCACTAGTATCTATTTTTTTTTTCCTTGCAAAGCTGATAAGAATCAACAGGATTTATTTTTTTCCTGGTCCTATTGCATGCAATTCTTCTCACTAAAGTCAAACATTGGGCACAATGGCCAGCAGGAGCTGAGTGGAAGCAGTGAAAAGACTGAGGAGTCAGTTATAGGTTCAAGGGGTACTGGACCATTTTGATTTCTTCCTTTGAACTAGTCTAAATCATTTTAGATATTAAAAGAGAAAGTTTTGAATTTTGGCTGGCCATAGCCATTGTTCAATGTATACTGAAGTCATAGCATAGACTTACAGCCATATGTGTGAGTTGCCTGAGGTCTCCCAAGTGGTGCTTTGTTAATTTAGCCCACTGACAGATTAACAGTGTGGACATAAGGTAAAAGCAGGAGTCAAATTCATCAACCTGGCACTTTCTCTGAATTTTGGATTGACCAAAGCATCCTGACGGGCAGACACTTCAATCGCCTACTCTTAGGTTTTAAAGAGTCAGTTGATGGTTTTCTCTGGAAATTTCTGGAAATTTTGATCAAATGGGTTCCTGCAAACAGGGAAGGGGAAATGTGGAGTTTATATAGAGTTATCTTGGAAAATAAGATGTTAAATGTAGCTTTAGGGGCTAAATGACAGTCTCTATTTTCTGGACAGTTTTTCCAGACCAGGCCATTTTATCTTTAGATGAATAGCCTTGCCTGGGCTATGAGATACATGCTGAAGTGGGTGACTGAATTAGGCAAGAGCAGCGCACTAGAAGAGGCTGGAGTTTTAACAAGGGACAGAGGTTTTCAGCATGCCTTAGGGAAATGAAAAGTTCTAGCATCTGATTTCTCTCTGTATCTCTCTCTACCTTTTCATCTCCTGACTGTCTCCAATTCCTTCCATGACTGCTACTCCTAAATACGGAAGACCCTCGCCGTTTTTAACCCTACAATGCTATTTGAACTCTCAGACTCTAAATGTATTAAATTAACACACAGAGCGGGACAGTGAATAATGCCAGGAAACTTGGTAAGGTACAAGAACTCGGGTACACACATGAGCTGGTAGGTGCCTCTCTGCTCCCTGCCATATTCCAGGCCTGGAACATGTGCCACACTCTCCAAGTTGGTCACATGGCTTAGAACAGAGTTCTTCATGCTAATGAGGAATCTAGAATCCCTGGAGGTTTAGCCAATAAGCTTTTCCCAGACACTCTTCCCTGCAAAAAGTCATTAATCTCTGGTCCACCCTGAGAGCAGGATGCACCAATTTTCCATGATTAACAGTCAATAAACATATGGTTAAACATGGACTGACTCTTCCACTGGAACCACCATGAGGAACATAGAGAAGGCCTTTGCCTACAGAGCGGCAGCCTAAATATCCCATAGAAGGCCTCTTTGCTCTTCCAGACTACCACCTCCTAAACAAGGACAATCACTGATGAGCTAAACCAGAGCTCCCCATTTCCCTGGTCCAGGTTCATAGTAGTCCTCAGCTCACAGGGCCTTAATGGTCATGGCTTTTTTGCACACCAGTGGACCCCAGTCCTTTGTTCCTGACTCCTCTGTGAAGCAAACCAGTGGTGACTGGGTGACTGGGGGTCAGGGAACACCAGCTTTTTCCCTCCCCCCATCTCAGACCTTCTTTTCCCACCACCTGACCATTGTCTCCATGCTGTCCTAAAGCCCAGCACCCAATGGGAGGTGTACAGAGAGACACAGTCAAGTACTCCCTGTGTTTAGCCTCCTAAGCAGAGTGTCCCACACCCCAGCAGCAGGGCTAACTACAGACCCACAACACACCATTTATTCATATGCACTCAGTCAAGTATTTAGTTATTCCAACAGAATCATATCAGTACCTGGTTCCAAAGAGTGAACTGCCATGATTTTCTGTGTCTGCCTTTCTTACACCTTTCTTACCTGTGAGAAATGTGATAAAAGACCTAATGTATTCTATCCATGTGTGAAGCCCCACCCTCACATATCTTGTATTACAGTGCAGGATACTTTGATCTGGGTTGGCCTTTACTACACAGATAGGACTTTCCTCAACTTAATACACTCCAAATACCAAATCCTCTCATGGCATTCCTTCATCGAATCTGAGTCTTCCACGTACTTCCTGGCCTGCTTTGCTTTCTGACTGATGTCTTGGCTCAAGCATCCTTGTAACCATCAGGTCTGTCTTTCATGTCTCCAAACAGTATCTCTTTGAAAATGTTGCCATATTTTTACTGCAAGGCCATGCTGTAAAACGGATTCTTGGGCTACAGTTTCAGTTTCTTTATTTCTTTTTTGTTTTTGTTTGTTTGTTTGTTTTGTTTTATTTTTTTGAGACAGGGTTTCTCTACAGTTTCAGTTTCTTCTCTTTACTGACCTAGGGAAATATGTCCTCACATGTTTCTGTAAAAGGGACCTCTGTCATTTCCCGTGCAATAGGAATCGGTCTGCTGCTTCATAATTGATTCACACTCAATTTCCAAAGACACAAGGAAAATGAAGTAGGAGTTTTATAGCAATGTGATATGTGTAACAGCTAGAAATTAATTAATGATCTTGCTGTGCCAGCCTGACAATATAGATTTGATCCTCAGAACTCACAGAAAGGTGAAAGATATGAATGTTCAAAGCTTCACGTACCTTTATAGGCAGTGCTCTTAAGATTAGGAAACCTTTCTTCTATGATTTTGTTAAAATACTTTCTAGGTGTTTCAGCTGGAATTCTTCACACCCTTTCACTCCTATTATTCTTAGCTTTGATCTATTAATTGTTATTTGAAGCCAACTGTCCACCACCCTGCCAGCAGGGATCACTGATGGACATCAGGCCACCAGGGCAAATGGAGCAGGGGTGACAGCCTTGGGGTTCAGAAGCCCTGTGAGTGCTAACAGAAATAACATACCGGGATCAGATTCAAGGAGAAAGAGTAACTTTATTCAGGGCCGATCACGAGTTATATAGTTTGGGGAAAAGAGGCTAGGAATATCTAGGGTGGGCAAAGGTCATTGGCTCAAGGCCAGTATCTCTGAGGAGCTATTGAAATACCTCCTTGGAATGGGGACGCATTCCAGGAATCTCAGGTGCTAGCTGCGTGGGTTCTAATTTGAAGAAAGGAAGCTGGACCTGTAATCTAGCTAAGGTTATGTGGCATTTCACAGGTAGAGGGTGTGGGGTCTTGAATCCCTCAGTTTGAGAAGGGGAAGTTTTGCTGAACAAGGGAATTCACCATTTTGCACTGACCTCTAGGCTTTCTGGTAATATCACAGTTTGACCATAGCACAAAGTCTTCTGACATTTCCTTCTGTTTTATTTTATAATGAGTATCACCATACCCCTCCGCCTCTATGCTAGGGACAGCTTGATATTGAACAAGAACCTGATTATCAATGATTTTTGCAATGTTACTTTTAAAATTGGCATTTTAAAAATTGGACAAGGCAGTATGCCAGGAGAAACAGGTGCCCAGTCTTTGAGCTAGTCATGGAATATCATAAATTTACTGATTTTGTGTGTGTGTGTGTGTGTGTGTGTGTGTGTCCATCTGTCTGTCTATCTGTCTTTCATTTGTAAATCCAAACAGATCCCGGGCAGATGGCTGGGAGCATGACGCACCAGGAGCCAAAGCAGTGTAGCCAACTACCACTACAGATGGCCCCAATGTTGCAGGCAAGAACTCACTATTAAAAATAATTTAGAGATTCCTGAATGGAATACACATGCACCATGAGATAAATTTAGGAGGATGAGAGAATTTGTTTCTCAACAAGTGGAGCCAAACTATGTGGTTCCCACATAAGCCACAAAACTAGAACAAAGGAACACAGCTACCAGAGAGATCCTCAGCTCAGAGACACTGGGAACCCCTGCAGTGTAAAGAGTCAGGCTGGTTTCCTGACTAGGAGGAAGAAAGTGAGAAGCAGACAATAAAAGCTGCCTGCCTCCAGCCACCAGAAATAAATAAATAAAGGATAGAGATTTATAAAATTTGATTTGATTCCTTTTAAGGATAGAAGAGAGCATGATGATCATTGTTTAAATGTTCATAATTTTACAGAGATATTAAGCTCCACCGCAGGGAGAAGGTAGGTAGAGTGAATGGGAAAATGCTTTAAAGACATTTAAAAGTCTTGCCAGGTCAAATTCTCAAAATCTTTGAACATGGCCCACAGGGAATTTCTGGGATTGTTTGGCCTGGTATGACAAAAATAGAGCTTGGAAATAGGCTTATACAGTAAGTAGACAAAAATAATAAATACTGAAGCTTTCTATTCTTAAAAATAGATTGAAAAGGAGGAAATAGAGAGCCTAACATATCTCAGACGGTAAGGCCTTGAGGATCATATAAGGAGAAAGGGGCATTCTTCCATATGTACACACAGAGATATTACTCTCCATAGTAGAGAGGAGTTAAATATACATAGATGTATAAAATATTGTGGCTTTTGATTTTAAATTATAGGTTGAAAAGCAGAAGATGGTAGAGAAGCACAGTGTCAACAGTTAATATTTGTTTAGATTGCTGTAATGGCTTTGAATTGCTTTAATTATCAAAATGTGTGTGATTATGAGTTTGGTTATATTAAAATTCCTCTGGAAGAGAGATCAAGCTATACCTTTACTTCCAGTTACTGGACCAAGGACATGCTATTTTGGGAGAGAGGCACTGTATTTATGTGAACAGGGAAGTAAAAAAGGGTTTGGATCCCTTCCAGAGTGATATGGGATCAGATATGACAGGGGAAGACCCCTTGAGAATCTTAGCTAGGTAAAGAAAATTTCGAGAAAATCAAACAGGACAGTAACTTGATCTACTGATTCCTTGACATGGGAACAGCCCAATCACTGTCTTAGACATAAAAATGTCTCTAATAAAAACTTCAAAGATTTATCACAATTGGTAATTGATAAAATTAACTCATAAAAAAGAATAGGTTGTCTTTCACCTGTTCAAACAAAGAACAAAAGGATGCTTAACTGATCTGTGCACCTTGCACAATAAATACAGATATCTTAATTTTGGTTGTATGATTCATATTTTACAGAACGCACAGCTTTGACAAGATTCGTCCTCAGAGATGCTGAACTGACCTGCTGTTCCAGCCCCTGCTGTCCAGAGACCTGCTTCCAGAACAGCTTCAGGAATTAATACGGATTCCAGATGATCTAGCCTCATCCAACCTTTTAGACAGATCAGAACTTTAGTCAGGTCCTGAGCCTTCTAGGCATACAGAGACTGGATAACAGATGCTAAAGCTAGCTTTATCAAGTCTAACCAATTTTTCTAATTTTCCTATCCCCCTCCCTGTGACCCATTTAAAGAATTTTTTGCCATCCCTATTCAGCAGGAAGAAGCCATGGATAGTTGTCAGCCTGATTCCTTGGGTTTGGGTGTCTGGTTATGGTTATTTTACAAATAATAGATAGGTTATCATTTTAAGGAATAATTTTTTGGAAATGATCATAATTTTGAACAGGGAGGAAATAGATATGATAAATTACTAATTTTAGTCTTGAACAAAACATTGTATTGTCATAATCTTACATTGATAGAAATCTTTGTAACTTATGCAAAATTGATGTTATAATTTCTTACATTGGTACAGAATTTATATATTGATATAGAATTAAGGTTTTCATTGGTATAAATCTGTATATTGATTCAAAATATCTGTTACTCTTAGATAGGCATTATGCCTATGCATCTATCTCATTTAAGAATACAAGACTTTGACACAGTCCTTCTAATAGCTGCTATTACAAACTGTTTAGGATGATTAAGTAATGAAAGTTAAAGGCCAGATAGTAAACTCATGGTTATGTTAGATTCTGATTTAATTATAAAAAAGTATTTTCAATTTACTCAAATAGAAATGGCTAAGAGTAGTTAAGGTTTAACAGTTCAGACATACTTTACATAGAAAGATAGTCTTAAAAAATATCAGAAACCCACAGAATGTGACATTTAATGTTATTAAATTATTAAGGATCATTTGACAAGACACATCTGCTACTGACAGCTTCCCCATTCTTCGCCAAAGAAGAAATTGAGCATGAAAACCTAATTAATATAGAGTTGCTCCAGTAATGACAAGGTAGCAACTGGAGACAAAATACTGTCCGAAGAGGACAAACAGATGTGGGGTAGTCAACGCCTAAGCTCTGCCAAGACAGGATAAGCTAGTCCTTCATATTCCTGCTTCATTTCAAGGTCTGCCAGATGGCTCTGGGTCATGGGCCAGAAGGCTGAAGACAGACGCTCTGACATTTTGAGGAGTAGAGGACTGTCCAGGTAGTCAGCTGGCTCTACAATTGTTTAAGTTGTAGAAGCTATGTTTTTCTGCCTCCTAAATATTTGGGTAATATTTAATTTACTCTCAGATCTTTGACAGGGTTGAAGCCTAGTTACAGTCTGATAATCAAACTCAAGTCATTTAGCAATGAAAGAGATGATATAGTTAAAAGGATGCTGACACAGGCTAAAATCAGAACATGATTGGGGTATAGAATTATAAGCTCTTTCGTTAGGATAGGTGGTAGAGTACTTCATCTAACTGATAAATATGATGGACAGGATGTTAATTGTTTATCATACTTTGTAATTTACATAATTGTTATGGTTATGCTTAATTTATGTCTGAGAGAAGAACTTTTATTTTTTGACAGAAAAGGTGAGATTTGGGGGATTGGTTCCAATGCTTTGAATTAATCTGGCCTCCCAAATCTGGAATCTGCATGTCCATATGCTGAAGGTTCTTGAACCTAATTGGTTTTTGATCAATCAGTAAAGAGCAATGGCCATTGGCTGGTCAGGCAGACTGAGGCGGGACCTTTAGATTTGTGAGGGCTAGGAACTAGGAGGAAGGAAGACAGAGAACCACCATGACTCAGGGGATAAGGATAGAACAGAAGAGTTGAAGGAGAGAAAGCCATATAAGAATTTGGGTAAGCCGCCACTGGCTACTTTCTCGATTGGGCCTGGGATAGCAGGGGAAGGTTTAGGAGTCTAAGGAATACCAGAGGGGAGCATTTGCTGGCAGGGGAACGTTTAGGGGTGCCTAGTCTTTGAGCTAGCCATGGCAAATCATAAATTAACTGACATGTATATATGCCTTTCATTTGAGAATCCAGAGAGATCCTGGGTGGATGGCTGGGAGTGTGACCTGCTGGGAGCCAAATCAGTGTAGCTAAACTCACCAGTACACTTCTGTCTCTTCCATCCTTGATTTATCAGTAAGCGTTGGGCAATTTTTTCAGTCAGTGGGGTGGTATCATACATTCCTGGCAGGAACCCAAATAGGTCTAGGCTAGTCCTGTAGAAAAACACAGGCAAAATCCATTCCTATTATTAGCACGTAACACCTGTCTAGTGAGTCATTCCACCTCACCAGATGTGTTGTATATTTGTTGACTGACTCCAGTGACAGACAATTGGGAGGTTTGTCCTGGGTAGCATGGAAATTTAACACATTGAGTGTGGACAATACCAGATTTAATTGAATGTTTGGTGGTAGGGAGCCTAGTCCCTGTTTGATTAATCTTTTTTTCAAGAATTTGATGTGTTTCTTCAATGATAGCTTGACCCTGGGGATTGTGGGAGATTGAATACCAGTGTGGTGGACAATCTTCCAAGTTTCATAAAAGTTTTGGAATTTGTTGCTTTTTAAAACAGGCTCATTATGAGTTCTGATTTGAAACCCCCATGTCTAGCAAAAGTAGAGAGCATGTGATTAATTAGTTTCTTTTGAGTTTTCATTAGTCTGTGCTGTAGCTCAGATGAAATGGGAATAAGTGCCTATGGTAAGAAGTCCACTTTTATTTATTTATTTACTTTTTGGCTACTGGATGATTGAATATGGGTGACATCAACTTTCCAGAGAGCATTAGTCTTAAGGCCCCTGGAGTTAGTGCCCAGTTGTATAGCAGGAGTACAAAGAGGTGGGCACAAGAGAAACAAGTTTTGAGAATCCATTTGATGTATTTTATGGGGGAGTTGGAGAATATACGTTGCAGCCCTTTTAGTTTGATATGGGTCAGCTGATGAAGATCTTTCAGTGGTGAGGGTGATAGGAAAGGCCCTAGTTGTGGCCATCTTATTGACTAAATTATTTCCATCAGAGAGAGAGCCAGAGAAGGATGAATATGACCATATATGCATGATAAAAATGGAACATGTTCCGGACACATCACCGACAAAAACCCTATCCCTCTCGAATACCACTCCCCTTCTGCCCCTTTTGCCCCTTCTGCCTGGTCCTTTCTTCTGGGGGA
The DNA here is from genome assembly GCA_019843965.1 of Rhynchomys soricoides. Lineage (NCBI taxonomy): Eukaryota > Metazoa > Chordata > Mammalia > Rodentia > Muridae > Rhynchomys > Rhynchomys soricoides. The sequence goes on from JADRCH010009485.1 coordinate 14,368, forward strand.
GACTATCCTAGCTGGAGTGCCCCCCTGAAGACACCACATCTTGACCCATCCTAGAGCATTCGCTGCACTCAGAGCAGTTGACTCCTAGGTAGTCTGCTCCCATGAAGAAACCAGATCCTGACTCATCTTAAAGGATGCAATGCACTCAGAACAGTTGGATCACAGGAAGACAGGATCCCAGGAGCTTGGTCACGCCAGGATTTCAGGGTCCCAGAGTCAGCTTGACTCCCAGGAGCTCTGACACACCCAGGATCTCAGGATCACAGGATCCCAGAATCATAGGCTCCCAGGGACAGGTAGACCCTGAGGACTTCTGACACAACCAGGATCATAGGAAGGACAGACTCCAGTTAGATACATTGAGGACAGGTAGCACCACAGATAACAAAATGGCAGGAAGCAAGTGTAAGAATATAAGGAAGAAAAACAAAGGTTACTTGGCATCATCAGAACCCAATTCTGCCAACAGAGCAAGTTCTGGATACACCAACACACCAGAAAAGTAAGATTCAGATCTAAAATTACTTCTCCTGATGATGATAGAAGACTTTAAGAAGTACAGAAATAACTCCCTTAAAGAAATACAGGCGAACACAGGTAAACAGGTAGAAGACCTTAAAGGGGAAACACAAAAATCCCAAATCCCTTAAAGAATTACAGAAAAACACAATCAAACAGGTGAAGGACATAATAAATAAATAAATAAATCCAGGATCTAAAAATGGAAATAGAAACAATAAAGAAATCACAAAGGGAGACAACCCTGGAGTTAGAAAACCTAGGAAAACAATCAGGAGTCATAGATGCAAGCATCACCAACAGAATACAAGAGATAAAAGAGAGAATCTCAAGTGCAGAAGACACCATAGAAAACATTGACACAACAGTCAAAGAGCTGATAACCCAAAACATCCAGGAAATCCAGGGCACAATGAGAAAACCAAACCTAAGGACAACAGGTATAGAAGAGAGTTTTTGTTTTTTTAATGAGCCATTGGATGCCTGGGAGGAGGAGGGTAAAATGGTCACAT